>CAODLS010369389.1:0-15406 GCA_948243855.1 Flueggea neowawraea
AAGGACATGACCAAGTGTGCACAATTCTTTAAGGGCATATTGTCTAACAAAAGAACTTAGGATGATAACCAAATAATGTCTTTGACAGAAAATTGTAGCTCCATTATCTCTAGCAAAATGCCATTAAAGTTACAAGATCCAAAGTTAGGCTGGGGAGAAGTGAAGCCAAGTTCTATTGTGTTACAATTAGCGGACTAATAAATCAAGAGACCTTATAACAAGGTCGAAGATGTTATAGTGAAGGTTGATAAATTCATTATTCCGGTGGATTTTGTGGTGCTAGACTATAAGGAAGACAAAATTTGTCCTTTGATCTTTGGACGACCATTCTTGAACACTGTAAGAGCATTGGTGGATGTGAATGGGCCGAAGCTTATTTTGAGGATAGACGATGAGCAAGTGGAATTTTGTATGAGCAAATCCATAAAAAAAATCCTATGGAGAGGGAGCTTTGTATGAGAATTGATGTGGTGGAGGATTGCGTATTTGAGGAAGAAAATAAAAGGCAAGAAATAATTTTTGCTAACATTGGAGAGCAATAAGTGGTGGAAGAAAAGTCTAAACTGGGGTTGCTAAGAAGGATGGATGCTTCTATGCCATCATCCATCCCAAAGCCACCAAAACTTAAGCTTAAGGCCTTAAATCGGTGGTTGGATGCGGGTTGAATTGAAATTAAAAATGAGGGGTCAAGCTCACGACCTTAAATTAGCATGTTCTTGTGTTTTTAGTTAATTGTTTATTTGTGTTTTATTATGATTTAATTTGTGTGTTCATGTTGTAGAAAAAAGAAAAAAAGTGTAGCTCACGGTTGAGACAAAACTCTCAGTTGAAACCAAGGAAAGTCATTCCTTCTCTGTCACGCTTGAGATGAACGTCTCACATGAGACTTTTGCAAATTTCCTGGGTTGGTTTTCCGATTTGATTTTGGTTGGTTTGATTTTTTCGTTACAGTCTGTTTTTTGGTTTGTTTTTTCTGTTTGGTTCAGTCTGTTTTCTGGGTTGGTTTTTTGGTTCGGTTAAGTCTTTTTTCTGGTTCGATTTTCACGATTTTTGGTCTGATTTTTTGCTTTGTTTTCCGATTAGTTGTTGGGTCGGTTTGGTTACTTTTATTTTATTGGTTGGTTTTTTCGTTTTGATTTTTCTGTTTGGTTTCAGTTCTTTTTCGGTTCGATTCATGGTTGGGTTTTTCTTTAATGGTCTAGTTCGGTCGGTTGGTTTTTTTGGTCGATTTGGATAACTGGTTTGGTTTTTACAGTTTAATTTCTATCAGTTTTTTTTAGGATTTTAGCCCTCATTTTTTTTCTTTCTTTCACGCCACCCACACACACATCACACACACACACACTCTTTCTCTCTCTCTCTTGATTTCAATTTTCTTCACTGTTATTTATCTTCTCTCCGTCACTTTTCAATAGTTTTTCAGTATGCCAAGAATCAAAGCCATCAATAAAAGGAGATGTTAAAATTCTTTGCACTTAGCGGGATTGTCGTGCCTTCACCAACTCCATCGCCACCGAATTCACCACAATAGAGAAGCTTCTTGACCCTTTTCTTTCATTTGTTTCTATCGTGCTTTGTTTATGTTGTGTTGACTTAACTTGTTTTATATTTGTGTGTTGGGGTCACATTGAGGGCAATGTGACAATTTAAGTGTGGGGAAGTATAGGTTTTGTGTTTTGGATTTTTTTTGTTTTGTTTTAACTTTGTTTTTTTGCACATTTGTTGATTTCTCCCACATTTAGAGAAATTTTTAAATTTTTATGACACCTTGGTTCTTATGTTTATTATCCTTTAATTTCTTATCTTTGCATGGTTTGGGTTTTTATGTATCTCGAGTTTAAAAGTGAACAACCATTGTTACTAGAACCAATGAAATAGCTTGAATTTCACACAATAACCCATGTAAGGATTTGAGCTTTTAATTTTGTAATTGTGTGGATATTCACTTATGATATAACACTGCTAGAACTTGCTAGGAAGTGCATTTCGATACCACATTTTTTTAGGAATTGGGACCCCAAGAGGGCAAAAGGCATTTTTTGTTAACCCTTTGTTTAAACTTTTTCATTGAGTTTCTACCTATTTATAATAATCCATTGTTTACCCATTTGAACCATTAGCCTTTTTCTTATTTTTAACCCATTAAACCACCCCATTTCGTTGATAAAACTCCAACCTTTCCACCTTAAGTTGAGAGAACATTTTAGCTATACTTTGCCAATTTGTTCTTAATTGTTGATGTTATGCTTCAATATGTAATTTGACATGTCTTTGAACAATTTGGTGCTTACAATGAAGAAAAGACTTGGCTTCCTAGGTTAATGTTGTCTTGAAAAGCAAGTTATTGTGGAAATTGAAAAAAAAAAGAAAAGAAAAAAAGGGGAGTTAAATTGGCTGCCCGATTAAAAGAAAAAAAAAAAAAAAGAAAAAATTGGAATAAAGCATTATTTGAGCAACCTTGTCAAGCAAAAGAAAAGATGTGTTATTGTTGTTTCAACATTAGGTACTTGATTAATTGGCATGTATAGCTCTTTTTCATTGCTTCCTCTCAACTAATTACCTTTTGTGTTAAGCCCCATTACAAGTCGCTTAAAGTCCTTTTTAATTGGTAACTTGATTTCGACGTTTACGGTATAGAAGTGATTGACTACCAAGTGATAGAAAGATATACCATAAGTTCGACTGAGCGTATACACTTAACCAAAAACACCTGGAGTGTTTGAACGTAAACCGTGAGGTGTGAGGTGAAAGCTATTTCTTAGGGGGCACTACCAAAGTGGAGACTAGTCTTGCTTAGACTGTCGGCTAAACTAGAGCTAGTTGTGTTTATTTTTAAGCTCATCATACATACCGATTTGGACCATGTTAAGTGTGGGTGCAAGGGATAATGAACTTGAGTTTCTTGGTGTTGTGTTTTAATTTCTTTTTGCTTGAGGACAAGCAAACCTTTAAGTATGGGAAAATTGATAATTGTGAAATTTGGTTAATTTTGTTAGTGTTTAATGTGTTGTTACTATTTTATTTCATGTGTTAATGTGTGAATTAATGGGTTGTAGGAGTTAGTTTTAGAATAAACATGTGTCTTTATGGGTGTTTTAAGTTATTGTCCATTTTTAATGTGTTTAATAGTAATTTTTAATTGTGGTTTTAATTGGTCAAGAAGTGGATGTTGGAGGTTACTTGTGTGTTAAATGAAATTTGGTGTAAGTGACATATCTTAAAGAGGCAATTTAAAGATGACATTGATGTGCACAGATTTTGTCTCACCTAAGACAAAAGTCTCAACTGAGAGAAAAAGAAGTCTGATGCAGTGCCTCGACTGAGACATTTGTCTCAACCGAGAGGAACTAGGCAGCTGGCAAGGATGATTTTTGCTTAGAGAAACTGAAGGGTGACCTATTTGTAACCTATCTAAGATATATTAAAACTCATTCAATGTGGCAAAATAAGATTGCATCTTGGAAGAAGGCTATATAAACCCCTCTCTTGGAAGGGTATCAACATCATCATACCACACAACACAAGTCACTACACATTTTGTTCCATTCTCCATTCACTTTGGAAGAAGATCAAGAGAGAAGTCTTGGAGTCAAGATTGAAGAGAAGAATTCAAGCGACGACAAAGAGTTTTTATTTTTCCTCTCTAAATCTCATTCGTTGTAATGGAATTATTTATAATTATTGTTTTATTTACTTTTATCATTATGGATAGCTAATTTTTTTTTGTAGGAATTAACTCTTGAAACATTTCTTCTATGTTAATCTTTTGGGTTTAATATTAAGGTTTGCGATGTTTATTGAATTTACTTGTTCTAATTACGATTGAGAAATTAAATTAGATTATTTGTGTTATGTAAACAATGAGAATTGACGAATAATAGACCTATAAATATCGGTTTAGTTAAGAATCATTAAGAGATCGTGATGATTAATTATTTACTTGAAGGATTGCTTAATGCATCAGTTGTCATAACTTGAGCTGGAATTGGTAATTGAGAGATTATAATTTCACTATTGTTATCTAATTTGATAGTTAATTATTGCTTGAGAGAGAATAACTAAAATTATTGGATATCTAGAGTCTTAGCATCATTAAATCCATTAAAAAGACTAAGAAAGAATATGGATAGTGTTAATTCTTAGTTTGTGATATTGATTGTTTGTTAAGCATTATTTGAATTTTAGTTTATACTTGTTGTTTTCTTATTTTATTAATCATTAAACTTTTTTCTCTCAAACAAATTCAACCTAAATTACTTAGTGGATAAATTTATAGTCATCATGGGAACGATATTTTTAATATTTGAATAACCATACACTTGCGGCTTAACACTATTCTAGGAATAGGTAATAAATTGAGCACTGTAAAAACACAAATTCAGTCGTACATGCTGTTCAACAGGCTGAACTACATGTCTTTATGTAATCATTAACTGAAACGGAAGCAAAATAAAAACTCTGATATGAGCAATAACCCATGCAGTACTGCTGGCTGCAAGCAATGACCACATGGGATAGAAGTTGATCTCTGTAAAATCAAGAAGGGAAGTCAATAAATTTATTCAATAAAGAAGATATTAGCAAGAGATTACACATATAATTAGCCAAGTACATCTCTGTTGAATTCATTCTCAGACTGCATCTATAAATGTGTTCTGTGTAACCCTTTTGTTTATCTCAACAGTTGAATGTGAGGTTGATTGATCAGCGGCAAACTAAAATTCGATTCAACAAGGGGCAACTTCTACAGTGTTAAGGCGGAATTCATAAATACTAATGACGGTACTACCACATCCTAAGGGTCTCTCCGGCGACAACAAAGGGCGGCGGCCGCCATGTGTTCCGCCACTGGGCTGATTTTTTTAGGTCATGTTATTGTAAGGATTTTTTATTAATTTATACATCCAATTTTTCTCTGTCCAATCAGTTCCAAAAACTTGCAACATTTACAGACTATGTTTCTCATATTCCTGCAAACTTGCTAGTTGCTTCTTACGCTAATTCCTATTTTCATTCGTTAGTAATTAATTAGCTCATTTTGTTATTAAGGGATTAAGGGAACAATATTTACTAGTATTCAGGGTATTAATGCTTCAAAAAGAATTTTTTATTAATATTTTAGTTATTTAAACATGAAAAATATTTTAATTGTGGGTAATGTAAGTTATTTTTCTCATAGGTAATGCCTGTACATGGATATATTCAGTAGAATATCCAAAAGTTAAAAAAAAAGGAATTAAATAAAAATCATAGAAACATTTTTTAATGTTAGAATGAATGTGTACATATATAATATATACCTGTTGAAAAAATTCAAATCAGAAAAAAAAAAAAGAAAGGAAAAGACCTGCAGATTTCTGATTGTATAGGTTGTCATCTCTTCTAATTAATTTACAACAGAAATTCTAAAAGTCTAAAAACTTAACAACCATTCAACCACCAGGAATGAAAAGAGAATATAATTTGTTGCAAACAAAAAATGTGATTAAATCCAAATAATACATGTTACGTTGTTCTAGTAGGAAAATTGAAACTATGGCCTTCATCAGTATAAATCCAAGTTTATATCTTTCTTTAGTAAATCTCCTATTCAGTTCGTTTTCCCCATCAATAATATTCGAATTTAACTCAATTTGACAAAAAAAAAGTAAAATAATATAAATTAATTAATTCTTGAATTGAAATTAACTCTAACATTAAAATATCACATACAATTTTGATAAAAAGAAATAAAATGATTGATGGACACAACAAAAAGAATAAAATAACAAGAAGTGCATGTGCTTAAGCCCTGTAGTCTCATTTACCTAGGAGAGGAAGTTGTTTCACGATGTGGGTTTCCAACAACCACATTTAGGTAACATGTTGGCATCAAATTGATCAAGGCAATTCGACAACATTTAGTAACCGTAGGCACCTATAATATTTGGAGATCTTTAAAGTGTTTTTCTTTTTGGGTTTCGTTTCTTGATATATCGAGAAATATTGTCAATTTCTTTCTCTGTAACTTCAAGTTTGTGCCTGTTGTTGTTTATGATGTTTTTGCATTTTGTAAATGTTTTTGAAGTTGTCTTTTATAACCATGTTGGTGAGCGCTGTAAATCTAATCCGAATTTCGCTTTGAAACTATTGGTGTAGTTACATATATGATACTGACATCTCCTACTTCGATTGTGACATGTATATGCCAGGATTAACAAATCAATTACAAGAGAGTGATTGTTATAACTAATGATGGCGCACTTAATTAATCAATTTATTCTTAATTTATTGATAGTATCAAGACGCTCCGCAGACTATTTTTCTAATTCCTAGACAACCCTCGGAATGCCCTGACAAAGTTTAATCTATGACAACAATATGAATTAAAGAGACTCTTATCCTAGCCAGCGAAACTAGAAACACCATGACTCATTTAAACCATATTATTCAGTTCCATAACATTGAATAATGTCCAACCACATACATTCACATTATTTGTTACCTAGATTAGGACTAATATGAAGCACTATCAATCCTAAATAACAATATATTATTCATCTAATCACACAACCAACTGAATTATGCAATCAACACAAATAATAATAAAGGAACTAAGGCACAAACTGAGTAAATACTCGAAATGTTTTATAACAGTTAAAATAAAGGTCTCACAACCAAAACAGATTGAACTTCGAAAATATCTCAACTAGAAAGAGGTTTAGTTGCACATGCTAGAAGAAAGAAAGCTGAAATTGAGATGAAAGGTGGCTACCTAGGTCGTGCGTGAATGGAGAAATTGGGAGAGAAGAGCCACTAATGACCAAAAATAAGGTATAAATATGTGTCTTAATTAGAAAAACATAATTCTCCTAAAAAATAGCAAATAATAATAATAATAATAATAATTGTTTTGTCCTAACAGTAAAACTAAGTTAACAGCTTTCAAACACGTCCATGAGACTCAAATATCGAGGTCTAGTAGTGCCAACACGCGACCCAATGTGAAATAAGTCAACTTTGCCAACGCGCCCTCTACAACATATCCATGCTGAAATGCAGTCAAATACCCCAAAATAACTTCAATTCTTTATGTTTCACCAATATTCCACCTAAACCACCAAAAAAATTAAAAGATATAAAAATATACAAATAATAATAATTTATAATACAAAACAAATATAAAATACAATATAAAATATTAATAAATTGCAAAATATCAACCAGGCTATTAATTTGAAACTAAAGTGTAGAGTTGGCTATAGGGAAAGATAAAGTGAGGTTTCTTAACCTATGTTCTTTCACTTTCATTACAACACATTTTTTTTATAGTTATTATCCATAAAATTTAAACTCATAACTTAATCTACAATACTTTTATTACAATATTTAAAAGTTAGTAAAAGAATTATTAACACGGGTGTTTGTTTTTGATAAATTAATAGATTATAAATTGATAGATAGTAAATATAAAAAAACAAACACTCTATTACTTTATTTTATTGTTTGACAGTAAATTAGTTGGTAAAAACTCCATCCTACCCATCCCATCACTCAAGTTTGAACCGGGAGTTTTTTTTTATCTCTACATGTGTCTTTTGCCACTCTTTTATTAAGTGGTAAGTTATCACATTGTTTTATTTGAAGAAAAAAGAATGTATAATAAAAGATAAAGAAAAATAAGTCTTTTTGTTAAATTTCATAACATTTATTTCTATTTTTACTATTCAATTTTTTATCTCTTGCCTAAGAAATCTCTTATTTTCCTAAACAAGTTTTTTTTACTAAGTCTTGAATCTAAGCTACGCGAATTTCCACCATACCCTGGTGAGTTTAGAACCGGGGAACTCAATTCCTACCCTACCCAAATTCCTTAAGAAATCTCTTATTTTCGTAAACAAGTCTAGACGTATCACTTACCTAATTGTTAAGTTCTATGGTCAAATGCTGATATGAGGTTAATAGTAACGTTATTATTTATTTTACATTGGCTTCCAACCAGGAATCTTAACCTTATTAAGGTGAAGACAGTTTTCATAGCATTATCTATAACCCTAGAAAACTGATTTTCTTTTATGAAAAGGAATTGCCTAACCACTCCCAATCAAAGTTGCTGATAAGCTCTCTTTTTGTTTCTCCAGGAAAAACTTGACAAGTTAGTCGGAAACTAGGAGAGTCACATGGGGTACTATAATTACATGCCACGACGTCCAAAAAGAATAGGTTAAGAAGATTTCCTAGATCATGGGACCATTACTTTCTTTTCATTTCCCAGCAAAATCGAACCCACATCTGATTTTTCTTGTTAAGTTTATAACTTCATCACTTGCACAAATGAACTGTAAAAAGCCAACATCACTGACCAAATGTCAGTTTTAGTTATGGCCATTCCAAAGTAACCCACAAGGAATTTAAGTCTGGGTCTTGCTGCCCACTTCAGCTTTTCTCTATATCCATTCCACGTGCATTTTCAACTCTTTTTTTTTGGCTCTACTCTACTTAGAGTTGTTGCCGGTTCCGGAACAGGCGGTTCCGGTTTATCAAATATAAGAACCGGAATCGAACCGTGGTTTTCACGGTTTAGTCCGGTTTTGGTTTGGTTCGATTTCAGTTCTGATTTTGATCGGTTTTAACCGATTTCGGTTCTGTTCCGGTTTGGTTTCATGTTTTCTTTTTTTTTTTCAAAATTTTGTTTTTAATCCTTTATTTTATCCCGTCAATTGGTTTGTAAATTTTGTTATATTCAATAATTAACTATAATACTAATAATATATTTTATTCCAAAGATTTTTTAATAATTTTTAAATAAATTAACTATTCTATTAGTAATTAATAATAATAATTTATAGAAAAATGAATTTTTGAGAGAGTGTAAAAGAGATTGAGAGATAAAAAATGGTGTAAAATTGGTAAGAATGAGGTGGGGTATTTATAGAGTTGAAAAAAAAAAAAAAAAAAAGAAAAAAAAGAAAATAACCGTTGGAACCGCCGGTTCCAACGGTTCATTGAACCACCGGTTCAAACAGCCAGTTAAACCAGCGGTTCGATGGTTTTTAAAACGAGAAACCAGAACCTAAACCGTAAACCACCGGTTTTGGTCGGCCGATTCCAGTTTTGACCGGTCCGGTTCCGATTCGGTTCACCGGTTTCGGTTTGATTTTTACAACTCTACTCTACAATGAGATCCCTTAATTAATATCTTAATTAATTTTTTTATTTTAATCTTAGCTTTATTAATCTTCCCTCTTCTCTATGTTTTGTCACATGAATGACAAATAATCGGCATCCTCAAGATACTCTCATAATCAAGGCTATTATTAGTATACATGACATAATAATTAAGTTTAAACTCGCTTTGGTTAATGAGTCACCCAAAATATGCTTTGCAGAAAAATTAATGCCCAGTTTGGTCTATCCCCTCGATTCACTGAACAATTGCCACTAATCTTATATGCACCGAAGTCGACCGATTGTCCCGAGATATCAAGAGTTCTAAATTTCTACTCTTTTATCTTTTGGTGTGTTTTGAAAGAGTAAATTTAAAGATAACAAATAGTATTAATGAACTTATAACTCATTAGTAATTAAAATTAATTTTAATATTAAGGGGTCAATTGAAAAGAAAATTGACTTATCAAAAAAGAGATAACAATTAGCTCAGATTAATAATGTGAAAGTTGAATTTTAAATTACATAATCTTGAAAATCTGATTATTTGGTATGTCATGTAAGTAAATTTTACAACGTCACTGACGGTCGCAAGAACCATGTTAATTAAAATTTCAAAAAGCATAATAACGAGCGCTGAATTTGCAAACGGATTTTTATTTAGTTTCCTAAAGCCGCCTTTATAGTGACAACCTCCACATATGTAGAGGCGTTTTTGGCCGCTGCCGGAGAATGGTGCTAACTGGGGACAATTTACATGCTTAAAATTGCTTAAATGACAAGTGCAGATTAGTAGGTGATTGTGTGAGAAATAGGATATGAGAATCTTGGATGCAGCATGGTCTAGAATTGGTGAAGCAAAGATATAAAAGAAGAGCTATAGGAACATGTATATGTTTCAGAATGGAAAAAGAATGAGAAGTCTTTAGAACGTGAAATTGTCAGTGAAAGCAGAAAAGTAAAGCATACGCAGCATGTACATTGGGTATGTCTCAAGTAATGCTCTCCACACATCCAATACTATGGTGTATCCATTGACCTTTTCTCTATTACTTCTCCCTAATTTTGTTTTTGTCTTAATAACTAATGAGCAAAAGACAACATATGGTCAAATACATCCCAAATTATTACACTAAGAGTGACTCTGATACTATTTTAATATTGAGTCTAATTCACCTCCAAAAGACATTTAAGGAGGGAGGATTATCACTTGAATATAAACTTCAACCTAGACAATGTGAAATACTTGACAGTCAGAATATTATCTTTGCCTTTTTTTTTACGGCATTATCTTTGCCTAATTGTTACTAGGTGCATTTGGCATTTGTATACTGCCACCTAAAACTATTTACTTTTTATGCTTACATATTATAATCTATATAATCCCTATTGTTTTTATTGTTAAATATGAAGAGAAAAGAAAAAAAGAATGAAGTCGCATAGAAAGATTCAAGTTAAGGAAGACTTGATTTGGATTTTAAGATCATTTTAAGAACCTTAAATCATGGAAGACTTGATTGACACCATATTAAAAATTCTTCATTTGAAAATTTCAACTAATTTGTTTTTTGAAGAGGAAATTTTCAACTAATTAGTAACCAAATACAATAGGAAGATTTAAATTGGATACACAGAAATAAATTAGACGAAGAATAATCCTTCATGAAGTTTTAGAAATGGACTTCTTATACTTTGTGTTAAAAAACGAGTTTACCAATGTAGGATTATGGGTGGAACATAAACCCCAATTGGGTTGAGCACTAAATGAATTTTCGTTAACCCATTCTTACATGGTTTAGGATGCAACCTCTTAATTGGTTTAGAAGAACCCAAATCCTTGTAGTATACAAGATTGACATAAACCCTAATAAAAAATTGTGTTTGCAGAAAAACATGAAAAACAACTCTCTCTCCCTCTCTAGTTTTGTCACCGGCCTCCAAAAAGAAAAGAAGAGATATTCTTCTTTGCACGATAGATTATTCTAATAGAGATTCTTCATAGTGGCGGGTACATTCTATGGTTACGTCGCTTTTGTGATCGTGGTGACTAGCAACAACTTGTTTTTTAGAGCATCTAACCGATTCTATTCCACTGCGCATTTCGAGGTATGTTCGATCACACATTTAATTATTCATTAATTAAATTTGTTTATTCGGTATTGAATGCCTTTAGTTCTTTTTAAAGAACGAATAATCAATACTCTTGTTAATCAAAATATTATTAGTTTTTTTTTTCTCTGCAACTAGTACTTTTCCTGAGATTTGAATTTTTTCGGTTTTAACATATAAAATCTACAGAAAATTATCATGTTAACTAATAAGCTAAGTTTTTTTTTTTCTATTTACATCTGGAACGATAATATGTTTTTCTACATTAGATGTAAATCCAGAATTTGTCATTTCTGCAAGTGGCATGAAGTACTGAAGTGTCTAGTTCACTGCATTAGACATAAAAACGAAGATGAAAACATCTATATATACATACAAAGCTTCATTGGAAGCTTGTTTCAGTAGGAAGCTTTTTGGATACATAAGAGATATAGATATGGCAGGTAACACATAAGATAACAAGGTTTTTTGAAATGAAAAGGCATCAACAATATGGCAACATCCACATGTGCCTAGTCCCATCACACTCTCTATCACATGCACCAACTTTGCTACCACTCACAATAACCCCACTTTGCTTTCTTTTCCTTATCACCATTTCTTTTTATTTCCCCCCTTTTTCCATCTCAATCTTCAAATTTTACCCAAAACTCATCACTTATAAGTTAATACGTAAGTCAAATGGTAATGAATATCTTCAAAATTAATAAATTTGGATTGTAAGTTCAAATTCTTCGAAATACGAAATTCTCTTAAATTTGCCCTTATGTCTCTCCTAAAACTCTTTAAAAATAGAAAAAAATTATTTTAGTTTAGTTTATATTTTTCGGTGTAAAATTAAAAAAAAAACTATACATGAAATGTCCAAATACATATTGTTTGTTTTGCAATGAGATGACACGTGGAAGTACCTAAATTTAAATCTTGTTTCATTATTGAAAAAGATCATGGAACAAGCAAAATCTAAAGAACAAAACAATTATGGGATCTTATTAATGGAAAAAACCTATAGAAAGGTATATGTTATAATAAGAAGACAAATTAAATTTTAAAAGAGTTGAGCCAAACAAATCCAAAATAATGGGATTGGTACCCAACCAATGGGCCGGCTACACATAATGGAACCAACCTCTTTTGACTTTGATTGAGAGCTTGTTGGAAATAAATGACAGATAAGAAAAAATTAAATAAAATTCTTGTTAAGTTAAATAATTAATTTGTGATTTGTTTTTTTTTTGGGTCAAGTAATTTGTGATTTGGTAAGGACGTGTTTGTTTACAACATCCAATTGCCATTTTCTACAATTTGAATTTCGTTAACTATTTATAAAGTCAACACTAGTTGTTTTCTGAATTCCATATTTCTTTGTTTGGCATTCACAATAGGTTTGATACTTCGATTCTTGATTATTAGAAACATATTTTACTAAGCCCGTCTTCAACTACAAATATTAAAATACAACAAATTTATACTCAAATACAATAAATGTAGTAAAATTTTTCCAACCAACAACTTCATTTCTAACATCAAATCGAATATTCCAACAAAACTGATCTGTACAAATATAATTTGTACTATAATACAAACCACTAAAACACAGTGATAAATTGCGTCTGAATTGGAGATGATCTAATATAGAAGAGTGTTTCAATCCAACAAAATAAATGATTTATGCAAAGATGTCGTTCTTAAAGCAAATTAAATTGAATCATGTCACATGCTAAAAAAGTGTGTTTTTTTGATCCACAAAAATAGTGTTCGAGTGTGCGTTGCCAACTCAATGGTTCATATTTTAGCCCATAACCTTACTGGTATTGAGACTGTAATTTATAATTTATGTTAATATATACAAATGCTTAATGGATAACTCAAAATTCAAAAATTTAAATTATGTTGAATATTTCTCACTATTTGTATTTAAATCAAATTCAAGTAACCTGCAGCTTAGTTGGTTTGGCCAGAGTATTTTGGATTCGAAATTGTTATCTCACCCAAATAGTTAATGGTTTTTCTTTTCGGTTATTCAAACACTACGCAATGTATTTGTTTCTATTTCCAAATTTTATTTAATTGTTCAAATTTCAAATATAAATCCCAAACATAATAATAGATAATATATTCCGAAAATTAAGATCGAGAGTTTGAATCAAAGATATCATTAAAACAAACGAATTTAATTTCTTTTATAAAAAGGGAATGACCACTTAGGATAAAAACTTTAATTTTCAACAGATAGAATTCACTAAGAATGAGCATATTGATCATTAAATCAACGATCTGTTCAAAAGAAAATTCAATTTTAAATTTAGGAATCAAGAGTTAAATCATGAATGAAAATTAATTTATAAAAACAATTGTGCATAAAACAAGTTAGCCTAAAAAAAAATCTAGCAAGTGGACCCACAGTATTATTATAAAGGAACCATAAGTAGTATAGTTGTTAAGCTTGTAGCATTTAGTAGCAGCATGCGCTCATTAACAGCAATTTGTCTCCCAAATCTATTTTCAAATTAAAAAAAATAATCGAAAAACTCAAAGGACTGAACGAGTGGCTAATCTCGTAATATCTAAGAAACCCAGGCCCACTTCTCCACCACTCCATCCCCATTCAAAAAAACAAAATCAAAAATTCATTTTTTTGCCATAACGGTCGGATACAAGAAGATACTCCAAACAAAAGAAGTAAGGCCGTTAAGTGCCGTCAACTGCCGTCCCTTCCTCCGTAACGGCACCTTCTTAAACTTAAACTCTTCCTGTTTCTATTTTTTGTTCTCACTCTCGGTTTTCTCTCTCTAGCTTGCAGTCTCTCTCACATATCTAACTCCAACAACACACACTCAACTCATCCACATTGCTCATAATAATCACTCTCACTCTCTGATTCAACCGATTCCGACTCGCTCTTCGGGTACATTCTCGGTTCCAATCTCCTCCTCTCATTTTCTTTTGCAGGTTCATCCATCAATGTCTTTCTTTCTTCTTTTTCTGTTTTTTAAATCAGCATTGATGTTTCGGATATTGATTTGGTTTGTTTCGGTTATGTTGAGTTGGTGTGTTTCAGGTGGTGAGAGGGGAAGATAGAGCGAAGGAGCTGTAACGATGGAATCGTCACTGACGCAGCAGAGGAGAGGCGGTGGAGGATTGGTGACGTTGTCACCGTCACAGACACCTCGTTCAAGTGACAAATCAGTACGAGATCTGCGATCAGGTGACGGCAATTCCACTAGTAAACATGACAAAGATAAAGGAGTGAATGTACAGGTCATCGTTCGTTGCAGGTAATTTTAGTTTCATATTCACTATCTGAATTTTAAAAATAAATAAATTTAGGTAATCAAGTACATTTTGTGAATTTTGCCATTTTTCATTTAATTCGCTGCAAAATAATTTCTTTTTTAGAGTAAGGATGTTGATTGATTATTCAGTGATTAATTGGTGTTTATGGTGTTGATATAGGCCGTTGAGTGAAGATGATATGAGGGTGCATACACCGGTGGTGATTTCATGTAATGAGAATAGGAGAGAAGTTTTGGCTATACAGAATATTGCTGGAAAGCAGATTGATAGAACCTTTCTTTTTGACAGGGTTTGACTTCTCTCTTTTTTTTTGAAATCAGGGTTTGACTTCTTTTATAATCGATATTTGGCTTTTCTTTAGTAATGCTATACTCTGTTATACGAGAAATGTAGGTTAATTTGAGAATTATTTGATTGGTTGTGCTTATTGTATTCTTGTCTGTTAGGTTTTCGGTCCAGCGTCACAACAAAAAAACTTGTATGATATGGCCGTGTGTCCGATAGTGTACGAAGTTCTTGAAGGTTACAACTGCACCATTTTTGCCTATGGTCAAACAGGAACAGGGAAGACTTACACTATGGAAGGAGGTGGCAGGAAAAAGGTTCGATTCTTAGCAGATAAAACTGTATCTATGCTATTTTCTTTTTCTTTTAAGCAATGAGTGTCACTGACTGCTTTCTTTTTTCTTTTCTTTTTTTCCTTTTTGCTTTTGATTATGTAGAATGGGGAATTTCCAAGTGATGCCGGTGTCATTCCGAGAGCTGTTAAACAGATTTTTGACATATTAGAAGCTCAATGTGCTGAATATAGTATGAAAGTCACATTTTTAGAGTTGTACAATGAGGAAATAAC
>CAODLS010369443.1:0-32354 GCA_948243855.1 Flueggea neowawraea
AATTCAGCCACTGCTTTGCTCTTCCTTTTAATGAGAATGGAAACACTCTCAAGCGTATTGAATCACTCGAGGCACCATTAATCTTGAATGTATCGCAAATTTTAAGAAAATTTGCCAAATGAGCATTCAGGTCCTCGTCTTGCAACCCATCAAATTGCATCAACTGTTGCACCATCTAAATAATGTTGGGCTTGATTTCAAAATTGTTGGCCGCCACCGCTGGTCTCACTATGCTAGACTCCATCCCCATCAAATTCGGCCTAGCATAGTCTAACACAGTCATCGGCTGAAACGCCGAATTTTCCTGAACAACCCTGCTAGGAGGTTGTTCTCTTTGCATTTGATCATTGCCCTCCATCGCGCCCCTTTCCATATCAATCTCCTCTTCCCTCTGTCCGAGTCTGTTTCTGAGGTTCTGAAGAACTGTCCTCTCAATCTCAGGATCTACCTCGATTAACCCAGAAGAATTCCCTCTGGTCATATACTAACAAAATCCTGAAAAAAACAACACAACAAACCAAAGCGTAATCCCAAACAGATAGACAAAATAAAATACGAAAAGGCACAATGAAGTACAAAAACAAAAAATGCACAAAAATAAATAAACAAGACAAAAGAAACAAAAATAACGAACTAAAAGAAAATAAAATAAAATAAAAATTGGCTAGATTAACAAAGTATTAGCTTTCCTAATATCCTAGTCCCCGACAACGGTGCCAAAAACTTTGTGTTCTCGTAGGCTTACACCTAAAGACTAAAGCAAGTGTACTTATCGTCCATAGTAAGTGGACCCTTGAGTACCGAGTGTCGTATCCCACAGAGACTACGATTATTAGCTACTCAATCTTCCTCTCTTATCTAGCCGACAAAATAAATGATTTCAAATCTATAAAACAAATAAACTAAACAAATGCAAATTAAAGATAGAATAAACGATGGGAAGATGGTACCTAGACGCTGAATCCCCCTAGACCGAATTAAGTAACAAGGACTTGTTATTCAAACAATCATTAAGGCAATTGTACCGTGGAAATTCCTAAGGTTTATTAACCTCTCTCTCGAGTTAGCTAATGCTTAACGACTAGGTTAATTAATCGGAATCTCTTCCTAATTAAAACCCCTATCGTTGCTTTAACACTCTGCTCTATGAATTTCTGTATTAGGTTTGACCCTAATCCGGAGAATTTATGTCGACCTATCTCTAGGTTTGCATGCAACACCTCTCAATTATGAACGCTCTATCATACACAGAATCTCTCGATTGCACATGCACGAAACAATATTAGAATCGAAAGGCTAGCAACAATCAATTCAACAATACTCATTATAAATCATAATTGAGTCGCAATCCATAAATTAATTGAATGAATAACACAATCCAATATCATATAATCTGCCTAGGGTTCATCACATCTAGTACACAAAATAATTAGTTCATAATAATTGAGAGATAAACAACAAGATCAAAGAGAAATCTAGAGAGAGAAGGAAAACCCATGATTGAATCCTCCAATTCTTCGCGAAATCCCTTCGTTCTTGATGCCCAATGATATTCTCCTTTGTTCCCACGTTCTCTGGCCTCTAAAGATGTATATTTTTGTCTCCAAGTCGGCTCTTTCTCGAATGAATGCTGAAACCCACTTAAATAGGCGATTTAGGGCGTCTGAAGCAAGACACAGGCAACTCCGTCCGTGTCCTTCCAAAATCCTCCATTTTCACGCCTTGCCATAAGACACGGACACAGGATTGTGTCCGTGTAATGTGTCCCTTTGTCCGTGTAATATCAAATCTGACCATGTCTTGGCTGCTCCATCTCTTATTAATTACATGGACACGGGATTGTGTCTGTGTTTTAGGCTTCTCTAACTGTGTGATTGAGTTTATGTCCGTGGAATGTACGATACTTTGGCTGGGGTAAGTACATAAACACGGGATTGTGTCCGTGTCCAATGTTCCTATGACCGTGTGCAAGAAGCTTTGTTCGTGTGTCTCGGTTGTCAAGTTCTAGTGGGTTACACAGTCTCTCCCACGGCTATGGATGTCCAACTCCTGTCCGTGGATTCTCAGTTGTGCACGGATTTGCTTTCTCAAGTGTCCCACGGGTGTGTTTCATCATTTCAAAGCCGTGTCTACTCTCAATGCCTCAAATATCATCATTCAAGCCCCGTTTCGACTTGTTTTCCTTCGTTTCATTAATACATCATCAATTAACCTGAAAAACACAATATAAAGCGTAGAAGTACCAAAAATAATGACAAACACTCAATTCGTATACAAAATAATATAAATTAATGCATACAAATACGTATGAATATGTGTTCATCACCAGCTACTAGGGTTGTCAATAGCCATATGTCCTGATCCGGCATATGATTTGATATGGATTATGGTGGAGTCCACATACTTTGTTATTAGTGCCACGTGCACGCCTTCTGCTTCGATCCTATATATTTGTATATATATTTTGACTCTGAAATGAAAATCTTTTTATACGCCTTCGTGTTTATGATTGCTTTGTGTATGAAATCTTTTGCGAAAGGATTTTTCTGGAAAGCTATTACATATTTATAGCGTATATATATATGTATGGTAAACTATATCTGCATGTGTAGTTTTGAACTGTTTTCAAAACAGTCTTTGTGAGGAACGTATGAGGCGATCTAGAGTGTTATTCCTCACTAGGCCCTGACCCCCTTTGTTTCTCTGTTTACGTGATTTCTATTGAGCAGGTTCACATATTTTTGGCTTCGAAAACTGTTAGCATCTAGACTCCAGTGAGGCATCTTTTGGTTAGTGATGCCCTTTTGTTCGAGCTCGTCTTTTCTTTTGTAAAGCTCTGCGTCGAGATGTAGTTGGGTTACCGGATTGTCACTTTGGCTTTTGTTTTGAGACTTTTGCTCTCTTATGCATAACTACTTTTGATATATTCATTTATATACATTTGATTTACTATGTTTTCGATTATTAAATGTTTTAACAAATGTTTTATAATCTGAACTGTTTGGGCAATATGTTGTGATCTCTGAGGCTTCTTTCATTTCACCTAGTACACCAGTCACGGGCTCGCTATGGGTCATGACAATTGGTCTTGGGAATGTTCTTTTCGAAATTCTTCAACATACCAAGTAGCTCGGTGATGGACTTATCCATGTTGTGCATGTTGTATTTCATGACAAACTAGTCATAACTACTTGTGAGTGACCCTAAGATCATATCTATGACCATCTCATTCTTTAAAAGAGCACCAAGCCTTTTAAGTTGGTCAATGTAACCTTTCATCTTGATGACATGAACACTTACTGAGGTGTCAGGAGCCATCTTACATCCATTCAATGCCTTAGTTTTCAAGAACCTTTCTTGACAAGCTTGCTATTGGAACATTTCCATAAGATGCTTCATCATGTCAAATGCCTTCATATTCTCGAATTACTTTTGCAAATTTGTAACCATCGTGGCAAGCATAAGATATGTGACATCCACTGAGTCACTTAAATGCTTCTCATAAGCATCCTTTTGTGCTCTTGGGCATTGGATGGTGGTACAACGTGGAACGTTGTATAAAGGACATAACTCTTCCTTTATTTCTTAAGAACAACTATTAAGTTTCGAGACCAATCAAGGAAGTTAGTCCCATTCAATTTATCATTATCAAGGATCGATCGCAAAGTAAAGGTTGATGTGTTGTTGTTTGTTGCCATTATATCTACATACAAAATATGCAAAGTTTAATAAGAGGTCTTTTGAATACTCCCACTAAAATTAACATCCCTAAAATTAATTTAAGTTTAAAACATAATGGGTACAAGATCCATATTTCACTCAAAGTTAAGTCAGCTAAGCTAGTCCTTAACTTTAGCTATTTAGGTAGAAAACTATTTTTAATTATACCATATAAACTCTTGTATTTCTAGGGATTTTGACCTCTCATGTCCCGTCATTAAATCCCTTTTATACCCTAGGCCCAAAACCATTTTGCTAGCCATGTTAAGTCAAACCATAACCAAAATGTGGATACCACCATTATCCACCCTCGCCTAACCAAGGTAATCGACTGCAACCTGCGGATGCAGAACCTACACAACGACGAACAAGGCTTTACCAAGCATTGATTATGGAAGGCATTTTTAACGACTTACTATTTCTAAGGATCGAGTTGTTTGCTTGCGCAGGAAACAAAATATAACATACATTCATGGCATACATTCATCACATGTATATATAGCATAAATGTAAATGTGTCATGACAAAGCCCAAAACTAAGTTGATCTCACAAGCCAATATGAAAATCAGGGTAAACCTAGGGTGGTCTTCAATATCCATTGACACGAACAGCCTCCATCTTCTTTACATACATTGTATATATATAAAATCTATACTAAAAGAAGAATAGGCACACTCGCCAAAAACGACACGCAGGTCGTATTTGAAATAGACACCTTTGGCCAAAATAATATAACCCATAATAAAAAGCCAATCACATAGGTTCCATTAGGCTATGTTATGCACCATGCATATTGAATCACAATTCAAACATAATCACATTACAAACATCATGCAATTTGTCAAATAATTACATTGATTAAAAGTTAGATGTGTAAAGCGGCTTCGTAAGCCGGTTGCGAGGGGGTTTTAATTCGCATTGCTCATGAAATAAGTTGCTAATTTTAAAACCCTAACTTGTATTAATCTCATTAATAATTGGATCTCATAATCAAATCCATTGTTTGTAATCTCATTACAAAAACCGCATATACAAAAACCATAAACGGCTTTCTAAGTGAATCTTAACATCCTATGCAAGTTCAACATCAAACAATATTTGGCCTTAACATATATATAAAATTCTCAAATTTATCTTGCTAAATTAACCCTAGATCATATCATAGAATTTGGCAATAATAACAACATTATAACATAAGGCTTCATCACAACAAGCAGTCAACAATATCGCACAGAAAATAATCGGTAATGTCGATAATGCAAGTGGCTTTGATACCACTGTTAGATTTCATAAATAAAATATGGCATTCATATAGAGGATAACGCAGCGGAAATAACAAAAATTTTATCCTATAATTCCACCAAGGATCCATGCATATCAACATAAATGATTATGGTTAAGGTTTTACCTTAAAATCAAAGTTTGATTGTATGAATGAATGAATTGTTGATGTAGCTTTTAGTGTTAAAACCGAACCACAAATCCTCACGTTGTCTTTACACTGACGTGTCTAAAGGTATCCACACAAACGAACTTTCTTGGATTGGTGAAGTGTACTAGCACTTAGAATCTCTATTCTAATTCTCACAAATAATTTTCTCTGTTTGTTTGTGACACTCACAAATTCAGCTTTTCCATGAAAAAATAGAAGAATGAGACTCCTATTTATAGGCACATAGAAATCCTTAAAGAGGCACATTAGGGTTAGCCTAATTCTTGTCTTGAAAGAACAAGGATACATAATTAGTCAATCCCCCTTCTTAATTCGGCACACTCCTAAAAGAGGAAGAATTTGGCCTACACTCCTAAAAAATAGGAGAACAAATTCGGCCTCCATACACCAAACCCTACTACGTTTTCTATCCCTTGTTCAACAAGCATAATGATTCCTAATCCTATTTAGTGTATGCCAAATTCTACAAGGCTTTTCTATGTTTATTGGGCTTTTAATTTTATGATACATTATCATTAAATAAATCACTCTATTATTAATATCTTATGATCCAAAATTATGTCACACATAAATAACCCAAAACAATATTAATAAGTGAATTAAATTAAAAACCCATTACATTAATGGATTATATCTTATATCATAAATAAGATATAAATTATAAAACCTTGAATTATTAATAATTAATCAAATTAATTATCTGAATAATTCATTTACCAAATGAGAGAACGTTTGTAATCCAATCCAATTCATTTTAGTGTGTGACTCAATAGGCCCACTCGAAATTGGTAATGGGCCTCGTCCCAAACACTTGGGCCCAAAGTCCATAAGAGGTATCTAGTAATACATTATGGCAACCCAAAATCGAGTGGAGTCAGTGATTCGAGTTAACCTTTCACAGTTTGATTTTTAATCCTTTTGTCTCACGATATCTATATTAAGCATAAGACATGGTCACATGTCAACCTTATATACTTAATTCGTTTCTTGATCCCAAGTAGATTGATATGACAAATCACATTGATAACCCTTATCAATTCATTTGAGTATGCATACATTCCATCGATCCTACTCATCAAGTGGCCTAAAGATATCACTCTTCATAAGAGGAACAAATCCATCACTCTCACTATCACTCCTATACAAGATTCATGACATATCCAATTATAGCATTTATTGTTACCCTGTTACGGATACAATTGACTAGGTCAAAACATGTGATTCCTCATGTAGGAGTAGATAGTGAGTTTCAGTCAGAGGACTCAAACATCGCCACTGTATGAAAGCTACATGTGACATTGATCCATGAAGTGCTTTGATAGCGGGCCAGTCCAATACATATTCCCTAACATGTATATATATTCTAAGTGATATCTCATATCTATAATTAGTAAAACGTGATTATCCTCTTAGCAATATACTAACCTTGGCTTGTTATCATTCTCACGATAACAATCGATTAGGGACTTTTAGAATATTCCTTTTACCTTATGGTTTTACTATCAAGTCACACTCGATAAGGAAGAATAAACTATTCATGAAAGTTTTATTGTCGTAAATAATATAATATTTCATAGATATGAAATGAAATGTCTCTTTATTAAATAATAAATGTAATGACAATGTATATCAATGATTGGACTAGGGCACAAAACTAACAACGAAGCTAGACAACCAATCCATGGCAAACGCAAAGGATATGGTCGATATCCAAACGATAGTCGAAGGGATCATGAAACAAAAGATATTAGCATCAAAAGAAGAGAAACAACAGGAAAGGGCAATCCCCTTCACCAAAAAGATTATTGAAAATCCTCTTCCTCCAAAGTTCAAGATGTATCAGCTCCCCACCTTCTTAGGAAAAGAAGATCAGTACGATCACATACAAAACTATGAGTCCACCATGCTCCTAAACGGGTGGGAGGATTCAATCATGTGCCAAGTATTCTCAATCACACTAAAGGATGTTGCTTGTGATTGGTTCTATGCACTGAAGTGAGCATCTATCTTGTGTTTGAACCAACTAAAGAATGACTTCATTAACACCTTCATCATCAACACTAAGAGGAAGAAGGATGTCACTTACTTACTAAGTGTGAGGATAAGAGAAGGGGAGAGCTTGAATCAATTCATTGATCGATTCAGGAATACAACCCTGGAGATCCACGAGTTGCAGCCAAGTGTTGTCGTAGCAGCAATGCTCCAGGGAACTCAGTCTGTTCATCTCCAAGAATCCTTGTCTCTTGATCAGCTCAAATCATTTACAGACTTATTTACTCATGCCAACCAATAGATATGACAAGTAGAGATGATGAAAATAGTTGGTTGGAGGGATGATAGAAAAAGGAAGGAGATAAGTAACTAAGAAGAACCAAACAAGAAGCAAAGAAGAAGATGAACCAAAGGAACCATCCAAAAGACGTGTTGAAATACTCCATTAAATTTTCATTTTCAAGTTCCAACAACATTAAAGGTCTAATTGCTGGAATCAAATTAGCAAGACAGATACAAGCTAGAAAATTTATAGCTCATAACGACTCACAACTAGTAGTACAATAATTTTAAAAGCGGTATGAAGCAAGAGAGCCAACTATAGTTCAACACTAGAGAAAGCTCCTTCAAAGGAAGCAAGGGTATGAGCAGTGAAGGTTTAAGCCCCAAAAAGAACATCTTCGAGGAGAGAGATTTTAGACAGTAAAGAAGGGGTGGAAGATTGGAGGACCCCAATGAAGAAATATCTAGTGACTAAGGATCTTCTATCAAACCCTATAGAAGTGAAGAAGATGAGATTCTGGGGAACAAGGTTGGCAATGACAGCAACACACGATGGAATCTGTCGACAACATCTTAGACCCAATTAACACATCATCTCTTATTTCTCTCTAATTCTATCTCACCTCTCACCCTTTCTTTACTCTTTCTATCTCCACCTAGCTCATCTCTCTCTCCATCTCTCACACTCTCTCTCCCCTTTTCTCATGGTCTCTCTCCGACTACACCACTCCATTCTCTCTCACCTCTTCGTTTCCCTCTCAGCCTCTTTCTCTCTCAGTCTCACTCCCCATCACTGTGGCTCCTTCTATCTCTTACTCCCTCGGCATCTCTCTGCTCTCCAGCCTCACCCTTATCTCTACCTCCCACCGGTCCCTAAACCTCATAAATCAAGATCCAATCTTACGCTCTCTTCCCATCATGTTTCTCTTTCCATGAACTGAACCCCATCCATTGAAGCGTTTCTGCTACTCCAAGTGCTCTTCTTTCACCCACTCCCACTATGCCAACTACCACGTCAATCTGCTTTTCCTTGCTCTGCCTCCTTGCTTCGACCCTTCTTTCTCCTTCTTTTGTGTCCCTGACAATGGCGCTATCGACGAGAAATTGGCTTCTATTCTGCTCTATCCCACAAAGGTAAGAAGATGTTGAGTTTACTTATTTGTTGTTTTCTTTGTGTGTGTGTGTGTGTGTGTGTGTGTGTTGTGATTGTGTGGAGAAGAGAAGAAGATGTTGAGTTTGTGTGTGTTGTGATTGATTGGAGAAGATAAGAAGATGTTGAGTTTGTTGATTGAAGGCAAAACTGGGTTTTCTTTTGAATCGAGAAATAGCAGCGGCAAAGAAAGAGCGTTTGATGGCGGCGACGTTTGGGTTGTGAGAAGTGACTGGGTTTTGTGTTTCAAGATGAAATGTAGCATTTTGGGTTGTGAGAAGTGATTGGGTTTTTTATGTTTCATTTCTTTTTCAATTGTTTGAATGTCAAATTGAAAATGAGTATGAGATTAATTGTTGATTGATGATTTTTTTGTTGATTTCTTATCACTTGCATTGGATTGTATTGCAACTAGTTCACTCCAAATTTCAAAAACAAACCTAAAATGTGGATTGAGAATTCGAGTGGATGGTGAGAAACTAAAAGAGATGTAAAGTCAGAATTAAAAGAGATAGGAATTAATTGTTGATTGATGATTTTTTTTCAACACTTTGGTTATTGTTGATTGAGTGAATTTTTGTTTTGAGCTTTCCAGTTTTGATTGAGAGAGAGACCAAGAGAGAGACTCAGAGAGAGAGAGAGAGAGGATGTGTGTGAGAGAAGAAGACATACAGATATGAGATGGAAAGGTAGAGAATTTAAAGAAAAAGATAAAAATGAGGGTATTATGGTCATTATAGCCATGTGGCATATGTCCCACATGCCAACTCAGCAGCACTGATGTGTTCCATTAGTTTTTAGAAACGACATCTAACACCAGGGACGAAACATGAGGCTTTTCAAAAGTGGAGGATGCAAACGGCTAATACGCTATAGTACAGAGACGAAATAAGTAATTCACCCAAATTAAAAAAAATAAAAGAAGAAGAAAAACAGGCAGATCTCATTCTGCTTGCACAATCTTAAACTACACAAGCATATTTTCCAAAAGTATCTATCCAAAATTTACATTGCAGTCGATGCATAAGAGCTTTTGGCAACAGATACGCACTTTCCGCGGGGAAAGTTTTTTTATGGCAGAAAGGCCAGCTCATACCAAAAAAAATAACATGAACTTGCCAGAGTTTTGTTCTGCTGCAATAAAAGTCATAACAAGCATCCAACTATGTGATATTCTAACATTGGGACATCCATGTCATTTACCTTGGGATAAAAAAAGGTCGAAAAAGAGGTCCAGAAATTTACAGCGGCTAGGATCTACACGTGCGTGCAGACTGCAAGACAAATAATTCGAATGTGATCAATATTGCATGCCCCCGCGAGCCCTTTCGCCATAACCATGCCCCCTTCCCCAGTTTTGCTGGCCGTTATAGCTATTGCCATGGCCAGTACCATAATTACCATATCCCTGATTACTCTGACGGAAGTTGCCAAAAGTCTATATAAAGCAATGGTTAAAATTAGTAATATTGAAGCAGTTTCAATTTCCAGCAAAGAATCCACATTATAACACAAGGATGTGAAGAAAAAAAATTAAGCAAACCTCAGTATCTTGCTTCATTCGCTCAAAGAAACGGTTCTGTCCATACCGGCCTCGGGTTTGAGAGTTGCGAGAAATTGTGTCAAAAAAGTCATCCTTTTTATATGCAGGCTGCAAACAAAACAACAGCAGAAATCCACCAAGTCAACCAGTTATCTAATACAACCTCTCAACAGCTACGGGTTAAAAAACAAAGTAAAACAATATCAAAATTCTCAACGCCAAATTCAACACTAATGGGTTTCAAATTAATCTAACTTATAAACAAAACCTTGTTCATGCATACAAATTGTCCAAAAACCTACTTTAGGCCCAGACGTAGGTACCTGGCCAGGGGACCCTTCCAAACTCTGATCTGTTGCATCACCAATTGCACCCTCTGCTCTATCTATTTGTTTAGCCTTGCCAAGATAACCCCATACTTCATCTTTTTTGAATTTCCCATTCATGGCTTCAAAATCAAATTCTTCAGTAAACTACAAAAATGAAACAATCAATATCCTTTCATTCTTGAACGTTCGTATCTAATCCAGTGGAAGACATTCAAGATATCAAGGAGACATAAAAAGCAAATCGAACTTAAAAAGCAAGTTCAAATTTGACTATTTTTTAAGTTGAGCCAAAACGAAAAAGTTCTCACCAAGTGGAACACCAAATAACTCATAAGAATCTCTGAGAAGACAATAACGAAGATAATGCCAGAACATGGAATGCAGTCCTAAGTCTTTCAATATAAAGCACATACTTTTTCTTGGTGCAAATATAATGCACATACTTTCATAGGACACTTCAAATTTCTGAACAACTTTTTTTACTTCTTGGCTACTTATCATCTGCTTTATCCAACCTTTTTTTTACCAATGATGTCCATTATGAAATTTACAAGGAGCACAAGAGACTAGACAGAACAATTATACTCTTCAATTCTAATTATCACATGTACTTAATGGTAAGAAAACATATTATCTGGTGTTCTTGCTTCAACCAATTTACATTTTGTCATTATCTACCATGCATAGTCATGTGAACCCTTTTTTCTTTTCAAAAAAAAGTCAAATTTCAAGTTACCAACATTATGCTTATAAGAAACTTGGTCAATATAACAAAAGCTATCTAACCTTCTGAACAGAACCTGGTAATGGCAACAGTGGTTCCTGCAATGTTGGAGCAGAAATTACAGCTACAGAAGTAGGTGGCAAAGGTGTAAGAGCACTTGCATCTCTCTGATCATGATACACCATAGGCATGGAAGGAAGCAGCCTAGAATGCGCCTTCTGTTCAGGACTTAGCAGAGATGGAGGTACCGGTAGCAACGAACTGGAAATGGATCCAACAGAAGTTGATGCAGTATAAGGCATAGAAAATGTAGGATTCAATGTTGCAGAATCGAAAACAGCTTTCGCAATTGTTGGAGCTTCAACTGTTCCTGCATCTTGACTGGGTAAAGCAACTGAAGATTTGATCAGTCTATTAGCTGTAGTATATGAAGGATCAGCAGGTAGGAATGTTGTAATCATGGATGGGGAGGATGGCATTGCAGGTTCTACTGTTGATGGAGGCATAAAGGAGATATTCACAGGACTAGATGCAACATACGGCAAGGAAGCAAGAAATGCAGATGCATTGGTCAATCCCATAATTGGAGAATCATTTAAACCAAGAGGAGCTGACATTGGACTCTGCACTGGCAAGGGAGATGACCCTACAAATTGAGGTTGAAAAGCAACAGATTGTTCAGAAGCACGAGGCCCAGCAATTGATGTCCCATTATATCCTTGCCAATATATCGATGATGAAAATGACGGAACAGTATTCTGGTTGGTCTGGGAAGCAATTGTTGGGGCAACATGGCCTGCAGATTGATATGATGGCAATACGCCAGAATAAACCCTACTAATCTCAGCAGGATTACTTTGGACTTGGGCAGATTCTGTCAAAGTTTTACCACTGACAGAAGTCAATGGAGAAGAACTAGGAGTGATCCCAGTATAGTGTGACTGGAAAAGAAGAAAAGGCAGAAAATGATTAATAATGATAACATAAACGTAGAATGACTAATGAAGATAGCTGATCAGTCAATTCATGAATTTCAAATAGTTGCTACTTCTTTAAAAAGTTCATATTGTTAAATTTCAAAACCTGAATGATTGCAGGGTCATGGTGAATATGTTCTTCTGATTGGACAGGTGGTGTGGACTTAACTTGCAAATCCTGAAAATTCATAACAATTGATTGTAGTTTGGCATAAATTCAAACAGAAGTACAGTCAAAACTAATATAACTCCTACAAAAGAGAGAATCCCTAAACATTATAATCAACAGCGGACACAGAAATACCAAAAGATCAGCAAAAGTCCAGACAAACATCTGAGTAGAAGAATAGAACAAGCATTATCAATTATCAGCACCAAGAGAAAAATTAAACTATAGGAGTTTCTGCCGGGTAAAAAATTTTGGCTATTCCAACTATTAAAAGAATAACACTATATAGTGGTTTGAAAACTTTACAAGAGCTGGGAAATGTAAAATAAATCAGAAAAATATATAATGATTTTTAAGTTGAATCATTAAATATGACTCCAAGGTAACCATGAAATTTTACTACTCTCATTATTGATCACAACATACGTATTACCACTAAATGGCATTATGATGTATGAAAACATAACAAAAAATAAACGATCAATGCCAAAAGGATGATTTAATCAAACAGAAATGGGGATTATCCCCTCAACTGAGCTGGTCAGAAACTAAACAAGAAGAAAATAAATAATAATCGTTTTAATTAGCAATTAGGGGTGAACAAGTAAACATAAAATCTCAAATCTAACAATATATAACCACAACAATTCTTTTGATTCATCTAAGGGTGTTCCCAAATTAACGAGTCCATGACAAGTGGAAAAAAGTGAACTATTTTTATTGGTTTGAAAATATTTTGAACTGTAAACCTGTCAAACTGGTCCAGTGAACCAGTTTTCATGTTTTAATTTGTTTTTTAATAAACAAATTGTTACCATACCATCATATTTAAAAGATTCTCTTCCTTCAAACATGACATAACACAATTAACAAAAAGAATTAATTTTAATTACAAGATCTTTTGCAAATAATTTACCCAAGAAATATATTTTATCTTCTTATCATTTATGCACAATTAATACACATATAAATTTGCATGTAAATGTGTAATAATATAGTTAAATTCATTTTAAGGAGGGAAATCTTTCATAGAATAGAAAAATAGTAGCATGCATGCACAAATATTTGTAGGGCTGTTAATTTCTGACACGATAACACGACTTTGTGAGACGACACGACACGATTGACACGAATTCAATTTTTGTAATGTTTATGTCTTGTATAATGATTTGTGATATATAAATGGCATGACACGATTACGACACGATAACACGAATTGACAACCCTGCGCATAAGCATCCTTGACTCCTTTCTCCTAAGCAATTATATCTTACCGAAAGTCCAAATTGTGTGTGAGGAACTGGGGACTCGATAAATTAACTTTAATAGACCAATTAGGATCATCCTTTCTCAAATTAAGCAAAATTGCAACAATAATATTGTAGTCTCCAATGAACTTATTACATGTTTGGGGGCGGGGAAACACCAGTTTGAAATACAACATTGTTCAAAGCTGATCACTTTTCACTTATTTTCCGAATTATGTAAAAAAGAAAGAACCAAACAGCTAATTTGTGATACCATTAAGTCACAGATTTGAAAGATTCCGAATTTCAACAGTGACTATTCTTGAAAACACCCTGCTGCCTCCGGACAAGACTTCATCATATTCATCGCCATAATTGAACTTTAACATCAATATAGTACTAAAAGAACAAGAAAGATTGAAACTTTCAATTAAACAAAAGAGGAACAATCAAATTACAGCCAAACCTGGACGCTGAAGTCGCCGCCGAGGGAGACGTTGTGAGACTCAGCGGAGAGAAAATCGCAGGTGGAAACACCGCCGAGTAGCATCATCTGACGCTCCTTGCAATCAAGATCGGAAGCCAGAGCCGCCAAATCGAATTCCGAAAAGAAAGGGCCCTGAAGAACCGTGTTCACGCAATGTACAGTGCAAAGCTTCACCTCTTGTACCTCGTGGTACAACATCCCTCTAACCCCTTCCTCACCTTCCATTACAAACCCAAAAAAAAACTCAGTCTCTAGCGTCGGTTTATTGAAATTAGCGATCAAACGACGGCTTTTCGAGTGGAGGAAGTCGAGAGTTAAATGCGACTTGGTCAGTTTTAATTTTTAGATCAAATTGCACCTTAAATTGTAATTTAAAAAAATTACAGTAGCATTCAAATCATTAGTACAGTTAAATCAATTAAATTTAAATTAGCGATTGCAATATGATTTAATCGGTTTAACAGTTTATATTTTATTAAATATATATAAAAAATTAAACAACTAAACAAAATAAAATAAATAATAATATTAAAAAATAATTTTAATATTATTTCATTAGAATTACAATATTCTTAAAATATAAAAATTGTCTTAAAAATAAAAAATATTGTTTCAAAATACATTAATTTTTATGAACTATCTTTCAAAAATAAGAATAATTATGCAGTATTTCACTATCTGTCAATTAACATCTAATTAATACTAATATATATTTATTGTTAGCATTCAAAATATATATTTTTTAGCTATAAAGAAATTTACAAAATTGCACATAATTTAAAAAAAACTCTAAAATATACAATATATTGTTACGCAGTTATAATTTGGTTTGAGTATTTCATTTTTAATACATTATTAATCACAGTCGAACCATATTATAAAATTATAGTTCGTAACTAATCTAAATTTATAAAAAATCGCAAATTACAGTATAATACGAGGCAAATAAATCAGTTTTTATGATTAGGCGGTTAAACCTTACCCCCTTAGCGAGGGTTGAGGAGGAGGGTATTGCAACTTGCAATGGGTATTGCGGCTGGGGTTGGCTTTTTTTTGGTGCTGTGTTTTTTCTAAGCACGTGGAGGAGAAAGGGTGCCACGTGCACAGAGAGCTGATATGTTGGAAGATAAGGGTAGTTTTGTGCTTTTTGTTCTGTTTGAAGTCTGCTTTTGCTTTGCCACGCGTGTGCAGTTTAGGGATATTTTAGAATTTTTACTAGTTACTAGACATTTTATAGTTATACTGGTCAAGTGTACAACGAGTGGAAGTTTGGAACCATTAAATTTGTGAGTTTTTTTTTGGTCAGCAATGAAAAACTTGTATTCGACTCAAAATGCCGTTATTACAATAAACTACAACATAAAATGAAAAATTAAGATCCCAAATGATAAAGTTACTAAATACTAAACATAATATAGAGATCTACATAATTTACACTTTAAAAACGAACATAACAACTGTTAAAAGCAAGACGTTTAACCACGAAAAGGTGTCTACAGAAATGGCATTGGCCTCTGTGAGTTATGCTCTATGTTAAGCCTTGTTTATGATAAGTTTCATAACATACAATAATATATACAGGGGCGGACCTAGGGGATCCGGCATGGTCCCGTGACCCCGCTCGAGTCCGTAGTCTCTTAATATATAATATATATTTTTAGTTTATTTATAGTTTATTTATAATTTATTTATAGTTTATTAATGATTTGTTTAAATATATTATATACATTTATAATATTATATGAGAAATTGATATATTATATATAACATATGGTATCTATCAACTATAAAATATCATTTTATTTGCCGTCGGACCCTGTTTGAATTTTGTTTTGCGTCTGCCACTAATTATATAGTAAATTAAATATTTATAATAATAAAAAATAAAGTACGTTTTTAAAGTCAATAAATATTTGGTTCAAAACCACACCAGACTAATCCCATAAAAATAGTTAAGGTACTTTTGTACAGTATCATTCATAATGTAACAATTCTATCGTTAATAAATTGTATATCCAAACAAGTCTTAATAAATTATGTTAATAAATTGTATAGCCAAACAAGTCTTATACACGTTGTTAAGAAATAACATCCCAGTCTCGTGTATTCCACTACATTACCACTGAATATGCTCTCCAAATTTCAACCTAAGATCAAAGTAAACCCCCCTCATATATTAGTACTTTGCGTACCCAAAACAAGTCATTCTATATTTGAAACACACGTAATTAAAGATAATTTTTTTTAATATTTTCAAAATTTCATTTTTTTGTGCTTTTCTATTTGAGCTATTAGATATATGAGATAGAAACAAAAAAAATGCAAATAGAGAATTAAAATCAGCAACAACAGCATATAACATAGTATTTTCATCATTTATCATATGAAAACATAGGCTATGTTTAGTTGAGAAAATAATTTTATGTTTATATTTCATGTTTTATTTTTATTTTCTAAAATTTCAAAGCATTTAAAAAATAATTTTATGTTTCTATTTTTATTTTTCTATTATTGTTTTTCAATTTTCTAAAAAATAGTAAAAATTTTCAACAACTAAATAGACCTATGGTTTTTCTAAAAGTTGAATCACTCTCACCACTTGTGCTATCTTGCTATATGTTCTTTGTTCCTTCTCAAACGAGCCTTAAATTTGCCAACAGAACATGTCAAGGCCCGAGTTGGGAATTCATTAATGAGTAGAAAAACAAGGCATATGATATGCTATTAAATTGGTTTTCCGTTGCTACTCCTATAGTAATTAGCAATGCAAGTCATCATACTAGTCCAGCCTAACCCAACGAGAATCCAGCCCCTGCCAGAACACTACAGTTGGAAAGCTTTGCAATGTCCGCTTGGTGATATTCCAGTTGGACATTAGTTTCAAGCATAGATTCAAGAAATGAACTCTCTTTTCATGTCTGAACAAAGTACTTGTCCATTGTTCTTCTTGAAGACGACAAAAATGACATTAATATACTCACCTAATCTCAGCATAAGTCCAGTGAAACTCAGCTACATCCTCTTGAAAACACAAATACAAAGTCAAAATGGTTTTGCAAGGGGTAAGTCTCTCTTTTCAATCGTCGTTTCTACTGCAATGGCGTCTTAAACAAGTAGATCCTAATGGTTCTTGCCACTATATAGTAGCCTTACGACTTTGCTCGGCTTCCCATTTCTTGATCTCCTTCGGAACTCAGCTCCATACTCTGCTATGGGGATAAAGCCCGAGCCCCATCCACCCCTTGTGTGCTGTCGTTATATAGCGACAAGTTCATGAACAACCAATTAGTATGTGAACAGTAAAATCTCACAATTCCTCAAAAATCAACAACGAAAATACATGCATGCATTGGACATGAATGAACATGAATGCAGAGACTGCTCGCTGATGGCAAACAGAGAAACTAGCTAAAAACTTCGAATCAATTGTAATCACAAAGGCATTTAGCTATCAGCTGCGAGTCTGCAAATATAGTATCTGACACAATTTCAGCTTATTGGAAAATTCCATGTCCTGCCTAGAATGAAGCATTAATCTGCGCTTGTAATTTAACTCTCAAACTGATAGAAAGATACAAGAACCAGTCTATGAAACGTACCTCATGCTCAGGTATATAAACAACGATCGGCTGGTTGCATAATTTTGATAGGACCTGGTTAACAGCCAGCAAATGTTGTGCATAAGTTCATAGAAAACCCCAAGGAAACATGTGTACAAAATTGCGTAATATCTGCCATACATAATGAGTTCCAAACATATGAGCCATTCTATAAAGTCACTAAACGGAAATCTAAACAGAATTTATTTGCTTCCACAAGTCTTAGGAAGCGAGAACACCCAAATGGTAATCATTATTTAGTCAATGCAAACAAGACTAAACCAAGTTCCATGCACATCAAATCATGTTTCATGCCTGCTAATTTGAACAATATTTTCTGCAACTGCTAATTCAATCACCTAAAAATGAATTACATCATGAAATGGGATCATGAACTAATACTAACCAGTAACTCCGATTCTCCTCCCCAGAAATCCGGATGCTGAATGCGTTGGCAATAACTACAGAAACACATTAAAAAGAAGGAACACTAAGACCACAAACCGCAGCAACAGAAACAAGCCACTCGGACCAGGTTTCAAATGCTTACCGTTTCAAAGACTCATCAACCGTAACTGCAACTAATGCTTCTTCATACTGCTGTCTTTCGCAATTGCTATCACATAAAACCTCTTTCACAGCCATACGCAATTCATCTTCATATCCAAATCACAGCCACGAAAACAAAAAAAAGTTCATTATTTTAATTTAATTAAACTCGACCTCAAAATTGAAGAAACTTAATTATACAGAATCAGAATGTTCATTTACCTGCAGATTCTCTCTCTTCCCGAGAATGAAGAGAAATGCCTTTGTTCAAGGCCATTCCTTTAACCTAAAATTTCCAAGCAATTAACAGGTTAAATTTGAAATGCAGCAAAAATCACTACCAGTGCACGAAACATGCAGCGACCATCACCAGCAACTTTCTGAACAGAGTAATTCTCGACCTTTTTCACCGCCGGCGATGCTCTGCCCGTAAAAAAGAACAAACTTACATTTATGCCGCATACAATTCAAAGTTTTTCACTGCTTAAAACGAGGGCAACGCAGTAAATTACAGAGAGAGTCCAATTCTGGCGAAGAAGCGATAAGTGCTGGACGCGAAGAAGGGAGAGGGGCATGATTGGGAATTCGGAGTTGAAATTGATGGGAGCGGATTAGTGACGATGTCGAACCGCGCGAGTCCGCACTTCAGCTGGTGAAGAACGCTACTACTATCTGCATCGCATTGTACTTTGATTCAACGTCAGAGAAGGTTGAGCTATAAAGTTAGTGTTTGAAATTTCAGAAAACGGTACCGTTTAGAGGTGACTCTGTCTCCGCCATGAAATCTTCTGAAGCGAGGGAAATGGCGGCGAAACGACTGGTAGAGGAAAAGTAGAGTATAAATAAGCTTTGTTTAACAGAATTTATTGTCAGTGTGGTATTGTTTCCGTTGTAGTCTGGTTGGTTAGGGAACTCGGCTGAGTTATAGTGATGATAATTTATATCTTATTCGTATCTAATTAATACGAATATTATTTATTTTAATTAAATATAAATAATATTTATATTTTATTGTACAAATATGAATAGAGTATAAATATAAAAATATTATATTTATATTTTTATTTTTATTCATTAGATAATATTTGTATTTGTATTTATTATTTGTTATTTATACTGGCTGTATATACACATATATACATATATATAAAAGAGAGAGGCTTTTGAAGATAAATAAATTTTTATATTAGAATAAATTGATTTATAATAAGAATGAAACTATAAATTTATTTTGTTAAATATTGTAATTTTTATGTAGTTAGAATGAGATGCTACTTTTGAAAAGTTATTATTATAGTCTTATATTCAAAGAGATTATTATAACTAAAATATTAGGCAAAATTTTTGTATATAAAATTTATTCATATAGTATTGACATATAATTAATTGGCCAACAAATCAAGCATGAGAGTTCAAAAATAATATTTTTTGTCTAACATTTTTGTATATTTTATTCTAACATATTTTGGTATATTATTGTCACAAATATAGCATCTAGTGCATATTTTGGTCTAATATTTTTTCCGCAGCAAAAGACTAGAACTAAGAGCTGCAATTTGGATGTTACAATGGGAATGTTGGAAACATTGCTCATCTTCATCATTGTATAGCATTTAAAACTATAATTTTTGTATAAATTATTCATCATGTGATAACTTATCACATTACTATTTTATTAACTACATTCAATTGTAAATTATAGCTTCTATATTAAATTATATGAATATAATATTTCATATTATCTCGTGTATTTTTTAATCTATTGTTTTAAATTAGTGATATATTATTTTTTAAGTTAATTAACTAAATTTAAATCATGGGTAAATGAGTATCATGCGGGTCAGATACGGGTAATAGTTTTTGTTACCTGCACGGGTACGAGTAAGACTATTGATATACTTTACCTATACACTACCCATTATCATCCCTAGTTGGCTCTCACCCGAGAGACCCGGGTTCAAGTCCCGACAACTGAATATTTGAGAATTCTAATTTTATTGGATGACTCGTTTGGCCCTTTTTTCTAGAGAGATTACCAAAGGTTTAATAACATAAAAATAACATAAATTTTATTTATTTTTATACTTGTGACACGACAATTGAAAAATCACACTCAATAGTACAATTTTTTTGTAATTGTGACACGACTTACTAATTTTGTTAAAAAAAATAGAAATGTCGACTTTTTGCTGACGTGGATGACAAAGCTGTCAGTACCATGTCAGCATTTTCCTTTTTTTTTTTAACAAAATTGGTAGGTCATGACATAATTACAAAAAAAAATGTCATGCTATATGGGTGTAAATTTTTATAGGTCGAGCCACAAATACAAAAAATGAGCAAAGTTCGTGTTATTTTATATTATTAAGCTTTATTCATTAAATAACACAAATTTTGCTCATTTTTATACTTGTGACTCGACCTTTGAAAAATTACATTGAAATAGCACAATTTTTTTTTTCAATTGTACCACAACTTACTAATTCCGTTAAAAAATGATGACTTTTTGTTGACGTGGACGTCTGTCACATGGCACTAATGGCTACATCATCACATCGTCAATGTCACGTCGATATTTTCATTTGTTTAACGAAATTTGCAAGTTTTACCATAATTACAAACAAAAGAAAACAAAGGTCATATTATTAAATATAATTTTTTAAAGATTGAACCACAAATATAAAAATAAATAAAATTTATATTATTTTATTTTATTATATTAAGGCATTACTAAACCCAACCAACCGAATATGTCAAATTATGGAAAAAGCACGTGAACTGACTAGTTCTACTGATGCCGAAAGATAAGGTTGACAAGTTTCTCAATTTTAACTACTAAAATTGTAACGACCATGGTTGTACTACATTCACTTTAAATTCGCTCTAAAAAAATCGAGAGCAGCTTGTCATTCAGTTAAATAAAAATTGTTTAGTTTGGTAAGCAGAAAGGAACCTGCAACGGAGAGGGGGTAGAGAGAACAAAAGTTAAGGTAATGTTTGGTATTTGGTAAGCAGAAGAACGATGAGGGTTGGTGTGTGTTTTATGGGCTTCCATTCTTTTGTATTAAAATAGACAGAAGGGTAAATTTTAAAACTAAAAAAAAAAGAACAAGAAACCTAGCAGCCTGCAACACCATGGTGGTTTCCTGCAAGCTGCAACTCAACCAATGGGGCGGAGCCCCTCCTCTGACGACCGATCGCAGCAGGTTCTCAGACTCTTGTTGACCCTCATGTGGCTCCGCCACTATCAAAAAATAAATTTAAATAGTCTAAAAATCAATTCGTAAAATTTACAAAAATATTTGATAATATATTCGTCAACATTCTTGATAATAGACCTTAATTGAATAATGAAAAATATAAGGAATTTATCTCAAATTTTATTTGAAAAATATAAGGAATTTACCTTAATTGAATAATGATCAACTTGAAAAACTACTTATCAAAGGAGTTAAATTATCCGTCAATTAAAAAACTTATATAGTTGAGCCAAACTCCAATTAAATTCAACTTTTTATTAAATTAAGTACGAACACTTTAGAATTTGACTCAACTTAACTCATATTCACCATTTATATACTTAATTATAAAAAAATGGAAATTAAATAAAACGGCATGCCATAACGAAGAGAAAGTTGCAAAGCCTAGATAGAGCATGCAACTGTCTAAAGTCTAAACCCACAAATCGAGGGGCCTCAAATATTTTAAAGAGTGTATCTATGTATTAAGCTAATATCAAATTTTATCATAAGAGAGCGATTATTTTCGAAAAAAAAAAAAGAAACTAAGCAGGTCACTTGAGACACTAATATATATATATATATATATATATATATATATTGCATTTCTTATTTGACAAGTTTATGAACGTTAGAAAAACCAGAAAGAAAACAAATCAAATAATCATCAAAATAACGTAATATACACGAAGTCCTTTTAACTTTCCACAATAGTAGCTACCTTATCAATTGAAAAATTGGATTCTTTTCCAAATTGTCCTTACTTTTTTTACTAAATTTTAGATTCTTTTTCAAATAATATCTTTGTTTATCGAATTTTATTGAGTCCAAATTTAGATTCTTTTTCAAAATTTACATTTGTTTAATTTATATAATTTGATTGTACTTTGTATAATACAACCTTGGTTATTCTCGGCCATGAGTGAGAATATATTAAAATATTTTTTGAGCAATTATGTTCATTTTCAATATGTATATTTTTTTAGAAACATATTTCATATTAAAAGGGGCTTAGACTATAATTTGGTCAAGGATTTAATTAAGGCCCAAACGACTATGAGACCAAGAGAGCTCTTGAAGGAGCCAAGTTTAGTTTGAGGACGAGAAACTCAACACGTCCATAAAAAATGTGAAGAAACATGAGTATCCTTGCACAAATAATCTAGATCCAAATGTGAAAAAAGTCTCTTACTCGACTTTTTTACTTTTAGCCTCTTAAAGTCAAGTGAAGGCTGGTTCCTCAATGTTATCTAATGAGGCTATGTCATTTCCATTAAAAAAAAAAAGTCGAGTGAAGGCTAATTATTTTGGATTTTGAGAAGCTGCTTGTTGATCTCGAAAAGCCATTTGTTTAATGAATGATTTGGTCAGATTTTATGTTTTAAATACTCGATTTTTATTTTTGTATTCGAATAAATATAAGAGAAAATTACACTCCATGTCTTTTTTTACCATTTTGATTTCACATATGCAAGACAATGGATTATATTTTCTGGTATAGAACAATCACGTTTTTAATTTCACTAATGCCACAATATTTATAACTTTTTTTAAGTTTCTCTCTCCTTCTCACTCCTCTTACCTGACTTGTTCGTGGTTGCATCAATTAATACTTAAGGGAGTGTATCGAATTATGACTTTTAATAACTTAAAAAGTCATGAGATATTGGATTATGACTTTTAAAAACTCTTTAAAAGTTTGAGTATATTGGATTATGACTTTTAAAGACTTAAAAAAAGGTCTACAAAAGTTATGAGGTATTTCAATTAGGACTTTTAAAAAGTCTATAAAAATATACCCATATTAAAAAAATAAATTTTCAAATGAAAAGTATACCCATATTAGCATGTTCCTTTTCTGTCTCATAAATATTTTCAAATGTTTGCAATTGAGCATCGTGTATGGTTTTGTAGTTGGGTTGCTCACAGGTCTTGGAGATTCTCGAATCGAACTGAATATTCAGACCGAAAAGAATCGAAACTAAAAATAATTGTTGACTTTTGACTTTCTCTAAACCGAACTGTCTCGAAATTTTTATTTGGGATGACTCTAGATTTTACACAATACATGCATCGAGAATCGTTTTGAACTGTCCTGAAAACTGAAGAATCGAAACTAGTATCGTAAATTATATATAACACATATAATAAATATATAATATGTTTAATATATATATATATACACACACACACACACAAAGGTGTTCAAGTGTGTGCATAGGTGTACGAAGGTGTTCAAATGTGTACATAAGTGGTCATAAGTGTACAAATATGTACAAATGTGTCGCAACCCATTTTTCAAACTATGATCAGCGTACAAAGCAAACCGAATCAGAGTCCCGATCCATTCCGTATAAGCCTCATAGTACAAAACTTATACCCAAAATTTGTTGCAAACAATTTCTAAAACCATTTATTTCAAATAATTAAGTAGAAATTCAAATTTCTTTAAAACGTAAATTTTTATAATGATAATATTTGTAAATAAGAATTCGTATTTAAATGTCAAATAATTATACAGAAGATAGATAAGGCATGCTACATGCAAACATACGAATTCACCTTATACAGATCATACACCTATATTATATTGGAACTGCGCTAACAAGATCAGATCATAATAATCTAGCAGCCTTAAGAGCCTATGTAGTACCCGACTCAAAAATAGTACTTCGTCCACCTTAAAGGTCTCAAAGCTAAAATAGATAGAACTGATCAAAGAGTATATCTGCAAGCATTGCAGTCCACAAATTCCAACAAGATATATCTCGTCAGACTCCAGAACAAATATACAATGGGGGAATGAGCAATAAAATATACTCTCAATATTTATTATATCCAAACATTAATAGATATCATACCAGAGCAGTCTGACAGGGGACCAAAATCAGAATCATACGTGGACTCCTGCCACTAGAATAAAATAGCTCACGTGTGTTTACGCTAAGCACACGTGTTACCATTTTACCCTAGTAACTACACCTTCATAAATGGTATACCAATGTTACGTTTACCCCCGTAGCGTAAGTGTCCCGAGTCAGAATTATTAGATTAATTAAAATAACTATCCAGAAGATCAGATTTATGACATCATAAATAAATTTGTAATAATTATTTGCCGAACTCAGAAATGCAGAAACAAACCAATAATGGTGGTTGTATCACTTGGCATAATATATATATTACTCAGAGAACATATTTATAATATAAATAAAAGTGAAAATAAAACAACAATTTTTTCAGAGATCATATGCACAGAAGCAATCAACATACAAGGCAAAAAGATATTTAATAATAATAAAATAAAATAAGAGTAAAATAACTAATTTCAGATGTTAGATATACAGAAACAACAAACATGCAGAACAAGTAGTTATTTATAGAAAATATAAGTATTTTCGGAACGAAATGATTATTAGAAGATATTTTATTATTATTGATCAAAATACTTATACCATAAAATATACTTATTTCAAAATAGGATAATTATTTTAAAATTTCAAATAATATCCAAACAAGATTTTCATAGCAGAGTTTTTACGTAGGTCATATTTTATTATTGTCAGACCATTAATTATTCCAAATTCTATACAGAGGTCGAAGCAAGCAAAAACATAGAGTTTTAAAAGACAATTACATGTCTAAAGCTACTATTCCACTCACCTAGACATTCAAGCTGAATGACCCAGTCATGCACCACTGGTAGGCAGTTGATCTTGTTGGCACAAACACGGAACTGAAAACAAACATGATCAGACAAATATCAAAATGTGGTATTGCGGTAATACTAAATGCATGATGTGCATATGCATACTCAAACCCCTCGAAAAAACTATTTCGATCGAATATCTAACGCTGTCGACCAAAAAATCAAACATGTCGTAAAATTATAATTTAGTCCCTTAATTTTTGTAAAATTATACTTTTGTCTGTAAGACCTCAAAAAATTTTAGATTAGTCCCTAAAATTTTCAAAAATCACTAATCAGTGCTCAATTAGTCAGAATTTACAAATAGTCCTTAAACTCTCTAAAATCACAAAAGAGTCCCAAACTTCTGACAATTACAAAACAGTCCCTGCGATATAAAATATGCTAAAACATATCACAAACTCACTCCGATCGATACCCGATATTTTCGGCCATACAAATCAACTCAAATCAACCTCCTACACATGAATCTATAATTGGTTTCATCAAAACAACTCAAAATCATCAAGTCTCTTCACAAATTCGGCCAAACGCTCACCCATTTAAACAACTCATCAAATCTCTCAAATTCGAGCCTAATCTAGGTTCTTTTATCTATAATCCATCATGATCTAACATCCTACAATACCCATTCTAACCAAAATTATCAAAATCCGAATCATAGCACAAATTCGGTCTCTAACAAAAATTAAAGATTCAAATGCAAAAATGGCTAAAGAATGGAAATGGAAGAGTAATCTTACCTCCAATGATGTCTAGGAATGATGGAAAGGCAATGAAAGATGAATGAGAGAGTTTTGGGAGTGAAAATTGCGGAGGAAAGGAGAAAATGATGAATGAAGCACTGTTGAGGGTATTTAAGAACCCTAGAACACAAAACGCATTGTTTTACTTGAAAACAACATAATCTGGGCACATCTACACAGTTAGCACATCATCTATGCACGTAGAAGGAGTGTTACATGTGTAGACCACTCTTCAAAGTGCGTAATCGACCTCCAGAGTTGAAAATGCAGTTTTGTTGCCGAGCAACGTGCTTAGCTTCATTCTTATGTGCGTAGTGGCCCAAACCTTGCACTATGCACGTAGATACACCCCTTTTAACATTATCCCAACTTAGGATCATCACCCAAACACTCTCGGGACTCGACAACACCCAACTTTGCAAAAATATCATCTTAAACATCATCCAACACTCAATTAACATCTCAAATACTCAAAGATCAAATCAGAATCGAATGAATTGCTACAGAGAACCTAGTCGGAAGGCATGGGGTATTACAATATGTGTTCAAAAGTATTCATAGGTGTACAAAAGTATTCAAAGGTGTATATAGGTGTTCAAAGGTGTTTATAGTCGTTCAAAAGTGTTCATAAGTGTATAGAGGTGTAATTCATAGGTCTACAAAGATGTTCATAGCTGTACAAACTAAATGTTATTTAACATTAAGTAACATACACACTAAATGCTATTGTTTCTTGAAATACATTAATTAGAGATTATTATTGTTGTTTTTACATTTAGAATCTTGAATATATTGAACCAATGTAGTATATATATATTTTGATTATATAGATTTTTATTAGATTTGATTATTTTATTTATACTTGCATTATCATTAAAATTAATATTAATTTATTTTTCATAAAAATATTTATTAAGCACAATATTATAAGTATAGTAGTATACTATTTTTTTATCAATGCGTATTTCTTATGAAATTAACAATATTAAAATAATTTGACTAATCGATAAGACAAATAATAAAAAAAAAATGAAAACAAGACCAAAAGCACATTAAAACGACGTCATTTTTTGTGAACAAAGTAGAACAAACAATCACCCAAACTCTCCCGGCCTGACATTCCCAATTTGAAGTTTTGAACATAATCCCTAAATTTGCCTTCTCTCTCTCTCGACGCACGCAGAAAATAGAGTATACTCATCTATTAAATCAAATATGATTAAAAATATTCATCTATTAAATCATATATGATATGACTTCTTTAAAAATAACAAATTAATTTTTTTTTATCAGAGTAAAATTAAAATCAGTGAAGCAAACAATCCAATGAGAGGCCCAATAATGTTTCTTGTATAAACTATATGCAATATTTGTTGGTGGACTTAATATGATGATGTTTTCGTTGCCCGTTTGTTAAGCCATGGGATATGAAAACAGGACAAATGAGATAAAGAATCTTATTTCTGATAGATTAGAGTGGTGAAGCATATGACATTGGTATATAAAAACAACACAAATGGATGACTAAACGAGTCTTATGCAGACAAAGCCCGCAGGAGCTACTTTAAACTAAGAGTTCTCAATGCTTAACTATATTTAACGACTTCCCATTTTCATAGCAGATTTCTCCTAAACCCTTGATGTCAACAATAATGGTAAAGCAAAGGAGTCTTATCACTTATGAACACAACCAAGGTCGCAAAGAAGTTTCAAAACTCACATCATATTACATTTACACAAAATGTTTGTGCTAGTAACTGCACCATAAACAAGGTACAACGAGAAAGACATTGTCAAATGCTAATGTACAGACCAAAGATCCTTCATTAACGACTAAAATAAAGCATTCACATCCCAAATTCAACACCCTGACGATCATCAAAATCATAATTTTAAATTTTATCATTCTTCAACATGACAACATATATAGTCCATAGCAAAAATCAAAAGCTGTCCTCGTTGAAGAGAAAGTTGAGCTTATCCCTAGGAAACTTAATTTACTTGCTAGAGAAAAGCAAAGTAAACTAGTCCCACATTAAAAAAATTCACAAGGGAATGAGAGCCAATGAATTATAAATAAAGGAAGAATGGGTTGTAACAGAAGTGCTTCTATGGGTTCTATTGGGCCCGAGTGTAAGCTTTTCAAGCTGGAACTACATTTAACCGAGCTTAAAGTGTTAGTTGGGCTTCACTCAAATTCCTTTCGAGCTGAGCTCCATAACAGATTGAGTCTTTTTGTTTGGAAAAAAATTTTCAAGAATCGAACCGGAACTGTCCTATTTTTTTGTCTCAAAATCTCTGAGTCATGTTTTGTCCTGAAATTTCGGAGTTTCAGTTAGGTTTGGTTCCGGTAAAAACAAAATCTCGGGACTGCGGTTCGGGAGATTTTGAAATTCGGACCTACCCGTAAGCAATTTGTACTCGATTTCTGATACTCTGCTGCAAATATACTAGTGATTATTATCGTTGCTTTTAAGCCTGCTGATGAAGATTCTAATGTTGATATTATCGGTGCTTTTTTAGCTGAGTATCAATGTTAATTAGTGGCAAATATATTCTTGACAATGGAACATTAGGGGGTTTTCTCCTTTGGACTTTCCAGAGATTTGAACTTTTTCTTTTTTCTGTATCAAGTTTAATAATAGCCGACGTGCTAACTGTTGAATCAACTTCTTGCCAGTTTTCACACTCACGTAATTCAACCTTCCTTCCTTAGCACGTGAATTGTGATCCTCCAACATGATTAGTTGCAGTTTACCTGTGGACTTTAATTCAGACCATTCGTGTTTGAGAATCTTTATGAGAAATCTTTATCCAAACTAATCTTCAAATTCGGAATCTGATTCTCTAGTTGTAGTTTGATCCATGGTATTCGTCCAGGGCTGAGTTCGAGAGAAGAACCAAGGTACACCTATTTCATATTTAACTAGATTAAGCACAACATGTTTAAAGGCACTGCGAGTTGTCTTTAGGATTAAAAGGATGAGGATTTGATAGAATTTTTTGTTTTGGTTGGAGTGCAGATTAAGCCAAGATCAATAAGGAATGCTAAAACCACAAACAGTAGCAACAGAAACAAGTCGATCGAACCAAACTACCGTTTCAAGGACTCATCAACCGTAATTGCAACTAATGCTTCTTCATACAGGTGCCTTCCACTGCTACTATCATCTTCAAATTCAAATCACAGCCAAATCAACATCATTTCAGTATTTCAGTTTAACCGAACTCAGGAGCATGAAATTGAAGAAACATAATTCTATGGAATCAGAATGATCATTTACCTGCTGATTCTCTGTCTTCCCAGGAATTAAGAGAAATGCCTTTGTTCAAAACCATTCCTTTAACCTAAAATATCCCAAGCAATAATTATGAAAAAAAAAATCCCAAGCAATTAACAGGTTAAACTTGAAATCCAACAAAATAAATAGCTCAAAAACATTGTCCAGCTAGTGAAGAATACTGCTACTATCTGTATCGCATTGTTCATACTTGGTTCATTGTTAGAGAAGGTCGAGTTATAAAGTTAGCGCTCGAATTTTTAGAAGAAAATGGGTACCGTATGAAACGACGAGAAAACAATCATTAATATCTATCTTGAAAAATGTAAACAAAATCCGTTGTAGTCTAGTTGGTTAGGATACTCGGCTCTCACCCGAGAGACCCGGGTTCAAGTCCCGGCAACGGAATTTTTGATTTTTTATTTCTTGATGGACCGGATTATTTTATGACGGCCAGGTCACCAAACCCAACCGAACCGAATACTTCAATTTGTGGAAAGACTTTCCTTTTTTAGTTGTTTTTTTTTGTCAAATCACGCGACAAGAGAGCTTGTCACCCACCCACTTCCTGCATTCTTGGAGATCAACGGCACGTAAATGTACTACCTCCTCTCAGATGATGAGCAAATAGAAAATGGATTGACAAGTTTTTCGATGAATTATTAAAATTGCAACATTTATGTTGCTTATACTCTATCTAGATTTTAATTAAAAATACTAATACATTTTTAATCAACTTAAAATTTTACTTATCAAAATAGACTTGCATAAACAAGTCTATACTAAGCTTAAATTGAAATCAAAATAATCTAAATTCGAATAAAAAAGTAAACAAACTTGTAATAAGCAGAGATATAATACAAGATATAATATACCTCTTGCCAAACTTAAACAAAAATATTACATAAGTCAACTTGATTTTAAACTCAAATTTTTGTTATCAATTCGAGTATGAACACACCAACAGAACTTGGGTCAATTACAACCCAAAATAATAGTAAAACAAAGAAATGGAGAATAAATAAAAAGAGAGGCCGTAGTGAAGAGAAAGGTTGTAATTTGTAAAGCCTAGGAGAATGGAGGCCAGCGAGGGGGGAAAGCATCGAAGCTATCGAACGCATGAAACGTGGAAACAATGCCCCATCCACGTGCTCACTCACTGGTCAGTACTTTGAAGTGCAGGGTGCTGGTTGTGGTTCAGAGCCAAGTAGCCAATTTAACTGCCAAACCCAAAAAAGCTGGCTCATTAAAACCGCACCCAACCCGACCGACCCGACCAGCCAAGTCAGTAGTCCCTCCTCTGACTCCAACTCACACATAAGAAGTATCGCCTCCTCCTAAACTACAACCAAACACCACCTTCTCCCTTTGACGATATCCACGATGCTCTCTCTTCTTCATTAAATCAAACTCTCCCCCCTCTCTCTCTTCCTTCCATTCTCTCTCTTGCCGTCTCTCTCTCTTCTCTCTCTCTCTCTCTCTCTCTCAGGTAACAATCTTCTCAACCTCTCTGACTCTTTATTTCTCTCTCTAATGCTTAGCTTCACGACTTTTTGCATGCTGAGTCCTCTTTTTTTTTTCTGTTTATTTGATTACGAAGTGCTGGGGAAATGTCTGAAAATAGTCGGAATTGCTAATTAATTGATGAATGCTTAATTGATTTTTTTTTTTTTTTTGAAAGATGAAGGAACTATGTCGTTTTTTATTCTTTTCTGTTATGTCGTGGCGTCTTAGGTTGTGGAATTGGGAGGTGATGGCAGCGGCTTCGAGTGCTGCGGTGGCATTCACCGGAGCTGCGGCGTCGGATCTTCTCCGGAGCTCTAGCAATGGTGTGAACGGAGTTCCTCTGCGAGCTCTTGGAAGAGCTAGGTTTAGTTCGAGGACGAGAAACTCATCGGTTGTGGATAAGGAAGGTGAAGAAGCACGAGTATCCTTGGCCGGATGATCCGGATCCGAATGTGAAAGGTGGGGCCTTACTTACCTCTCTCACTTCAAGCCTCTCAAGGATAAGCAGAAGCCGGTCACTCTGGATTTCGAGAAGCCGCTTGTTGATCTTGAGAAGAAGATCATTGATGTGAGTGAGTTTGTTTTGATTGTAATTTCAGTTGTCAGGTTGAGAGCTTGGTGGTTGTTTTGATTTCTAAGTTATGTGTGGTTTTTCAATTTTTTGAGTGCAGGTGAGGAAGATGGCGAACGAGACTGGATTGGACTTCAGTGATCAGATTGTCTCACTGGAGAATAAATATCAACAGGTTTAATTGTGTTAGCCAGTTAATTTGATTATTTGAATGAAATGATTTTGACTTGTGTTGACTCTTTTTGTCTACGTGGATGACTGATTCTGAATTTATCAAAACTGACAATATGGTTTGTAATTGTAATGAATTCTGTGAAATACTGGGTGAAACTAAAACCTCTTTTAAGTTTTTATGGATTTTTTTGTGAAAGGGACTTTTAGGCTGTTCTGCTCTCTTCATTTTCCTGTTACTATTTGTATAATTAGTGGTTAAGAAAAATAATTAACGAATAGTGAACTGTTGTATTGCATCTCTTCCATGTGTAACCACTCCTTTGAGGCCAGGAAGAATGCATGTCTGCGTTGTGTTTATTATTATGTTGTGCAATGGCATGTTCATTTTGGTTCTCGCTCAGATTATTTTAAATCCTTCATTTCAGGCTCTGAAGGATTTATATACGCACTTGACACCCATACAACGTGTGAATATTGCACGACACCCCAACAGGCCAACCTTCTTTGATCATATGTTTAGCATTACCGAGAAGGTCTGGCACATTTAAGCTCTTAACTTTGGATTTCTACTAATTTCAAAGTTTTCTGTTGTAATATTTGAGCTTTGGTTAATTGATGTAATTCTTTGCTGTATTTTTTTAGTTTGTGGAGCTTCATGGAGATTGAGCAGGGTATGATGATCCTGCTATCGTCACTGGTATAGGAACCATAGATGGGAAAAGATACATGTTCATGGGTCACCAAAAGGGTAGAAATACAAAAGAGAACATTATGCTTAATTTTGGAATGCCTACTCCCCATGGGTATGATCTATAATTGTGCATTTCAACATTAGCTTTTAAATGAAATAATGGTTAATATCCTGTTCATTTTGTTATCAGTTTTATAGTCTATACATGTTTAATA
>CAODLS010369546.1:0-18801 GCA_948243855.1 Flueggea neowawraea
CACAATGTAAGGATCACCACTCAAGTTCCCAAGAAACTCAAAATCAATTTCATCCCATGTAGACCCTTGTGAATGTAACTACAAATCATGAAATAAGTCCATGTTAATAAGGCTTCATATATGAAGTAACAATGAAAAATAGTATTGTACATAATCTAATAATATTGGAGTTATCTCCCACACTTAAGCTCGAAGATTTACACGTAAATGAGCCAATGAAAGAAAAAAATTGAAGCAAAGGCTTGAATTTACTTACATAAAATGATGTGACAGTGCCAGCAGAGTTGCCAGGAACAAGCTTGACTTGTATATCAAACCTCCCATAAAGATACTCATTTTTGGACTGAAAACCTGAGCCACAGTTCTTGTCAAGTGAAAGTGTAACAAGGTTGCTGTCGAGTATCTCAGCTCTACCATCTCCAAAAATGATATCAACATCTTGGTAAAAATTACCAGCAGAAACAACCAACAAAGAACCAAATACCATGAAAAAAGATAATGACAACATCAATGTCGAAATATAAGAAGCCATTTTAACAAGTTTGAGATATTCGATAGAGCTCTAATTAACGTTAGTGCTTTCTGGTTTTGACACGATAATTGGAGCACACATTTGTGCTAAATTTATAGGGAGTCTTTAAGTTAAGAGGGTTGAGAATGTTCCAACAAAGCATTTGTTGTGGAGTGTGGACTTTGGTTTTGGTTGGTGTAAAAAATTGAGAAATAGACAGCTGGATGCCAAAAACTTTGAGCACTTTGTTTAATGGACTTTCTTAATCATAGTCATTAATCTGTCCAATTAAATGCAGTTTCTAGGAGCTGGAGCATTAATATGCTTCTATATTTGTAAATTTTAATAATAATAGTGCCTTTTTAATCAGTTTTCGATGTTTAAAAAATATCTATTTGATATTTGCTTTAACACTCAATCTTTTTTTTTTTTCAAAATAGCCAGGCCAAACACACATATGTATCAACTTAACTAGGCTAATTCAATACATAAGTAGCAATATATAATGCCAGTTCAACTAGGGTTCTCCTAAAAAGGATGGTGACATGTCTTTTATTAAACATTCTCTAAATTTTAGTTTTGAGAAATTCTTTAAAAGGGGCAAATTTAAATGAAATTGGTAGTTTTTGAATATGGGACCATCACTTCAAAATTTATATATCAATAATCATTAACAAAATTTCTTTCGGTAATATTTACGCCCATCGCAAATTATAAGCTTTTTTTTAATAAACATTAATTTTATATGTGGCATCATATTACAATATATCCTTATGCATCGTAAATTTTTTTGAATTAAATTTTATTAAAATTGAGGAGAACATTTAAGAATTATATACATTTTTCAAGGAATATATTTTAAGAAATTCAAATCCAATACTTTTAGTCTTTTACTTATTCTACATATAAATTTTTAATGAATATGAAAATTTGACTAGAGTTATTTTTGATATATAACATATTTTTCTTAAAAATTAATAAATAAATAAAGTACCTTTAAAATTAGCATACTAATTTTTAATAGCACTCTTATGAACTTATAATTTATTGATATTGAAATAATTTATTGTATTAATAAAGAATCAAATCGAGAGTTCACTTTTAGGGAGAGAAAAAAAAAACTAAATGATTTGTAAGAATGATTATGGTTTTAGTTTATTCTTGGTGGAGGGTTCCGCCCTAGGTTGTGCCCACTATGAAGCCTTAGGTTGATTTATGGCTTAAGAAACCGTGTGTGGAATTTAAGGAACAAATCGTGTTTTCTCCAGTAGCTTCCAATGGGAAATCCACTCAATGGATATAGGCTTAGTGTATCAGCTACTTAAAGTTCCTAGTTTAGTTCTGAATTGAGTTCTAGAAAAATCTTGCCTGTTATAGAGAAACAAGCTCTAAGATAGCCAAAACACTAGTCACAATCTACGTCTCAACTATGCTCAGGGACCAGGCTGAATATAAAACTTGACAAGAAAAAAACTACAAACCAATCCGCATCTATGAGCTAGTGACAAACAAAAAATGTGATCGTTCTTGTCCTTTTAAGTTTTTTTTTTTAATTCTTTGATATACATATTACTGTAGAAAATTCAAAATTTGATGGATAGAGACAGAGTTGCTCATATTGTTCAGGAAATTTTTATAAAAAAAGAAAAGACTTGTTCATATCCATATTATGTACAAAAGATTTGCAATCACATTTCTCTTGTTGATGTAAATTATTAATATGTTGTTTAAAACTTGTTTAAAATCTTTTTATTTTACAGATTTATTTAAAACTTGTTTATATGTTATTTTTTGTTTTAGAACTTGAATGTCGTTTATATATTATTGATATCTTGTTATCTTGTTTATATATTGTTTATTGAAAACAACATATAAATAATATATCAACAATATATAAATAAAATTCAATCAATATATAAACAAGAAACAACATATAAATAAGACACTTTGAATTTAAAAATACAGAAAAACATCAACAATAAATCAACAACATATAAACAAGATTCCGTGAATTTGAAAATATATATCCGTGAATCTGAAAAGTCACGTGCGCACGGAGAAAATATTCCAAAGTGTATTTGTAATAAGTATACCTGTCAGTAACAGAAGACCGAAATGGATTAGAGCAACAACAGAAGTAAAGATCTTAATACAAGTCCAATCCCAAATTGGTCAATTTGGGGGAAGTCAAAATTTGAGTTACTAGAGTTAATTATGTTGAATGTCATAATTCAAATTTAGATTTTGTCAAAAGTCACTTAGATTGGTAATTACTTGAATAACACATTTTTAAGTTTAAATTTGTTGTATGCCATTTTTCTAATTCTGATTCTTAAAAATATCAGATTTAGTCAGATAAAAGTCAATTTCTCGTGACATTTTCTCATCTTTTTTCTCTCTCTAGTTGTTCTCTCTTAATCTCTCTCCTCTCTTCCTCTTTACTCATCCATATCTTTAGCCCTAACCACCCTTCTCCATAACCCTACCCGTCGATTTTTCTTCTCTCTCTCCTTACACCTCTCCTCACCCCTCTCCTCTCTCTCCTTCCTCTCTTCCATCGCCACTCTCTCTATTTACTCTTCGTCTCATTTTCTCTCTTATGCTACCGGTTTCTTCTTCGTCTTAGTTTCTTCTCTCATCGCTCTCTCTCCCTCCGTCACTCTCGTTGTTTTCTCTCCATCTCGTCACTTTCTTCTTTTGTTTTGATTCCATGTTTGAATAGGTGGAGCGAGGTGGTGGCGACGGACTAGATGGAGCGAGGTAGAGGGCGATACAACGGTAGACCAGTTATCTTCATCGAAAAACTAGAGATCTATTTTTGTTTTGAGTCAGTTGCAGTTTTAGTCAAAATTGATTACTTGATTATGGAGGTACTCTAGCCTTAGTGATTGCCTTTGGACAAGTGATTATGTGTAGCTCCAACGAGAAAAGGTGAAGATGATGAAGCTCTAGTTTGTTTTTATTTTTTTTTTCTTTTTAGATGTAGTTCTCCAGGGGTGTCTTTAACATTGCATGATCCACTGGATGCAGATTGCATAGATTTGTTTTCTGAGGATTTAGGTTATTGTACCTGTTAATTGTGGATTAATGAAGTGGTTTTCTTACAGGTTTTTTTTTATAGAAAAAAAACTAAAAAAAATTGAAGACCTCTTTTGATGGCTGATTTTGTGCAGGTTGAGTTTCATTAATTCGTGCATGTTGTTTTTGTTGAGTTTGGCTGATTTTGTTGAGTTTTGTGGTGGCGGTAGTATCAACAAACCCTAGCCGCCTATTTTTAGTGTTGATGGTGGCGGAGATTGATCTAGTGTTGGTTGCAGCAAAAATCTAAAATTGTTGTTGCATACACTTTTGAAGACATTTTGTAGACTTTTGAAGACATTTTGTATACATTTTGAAGACCTCCAAAGACCTTCTGAAGACCTTTTGTGAAGACTTTTTGTAAATCTTTAAATACATTTTTGTATACTAAATTAATTAAGGTTAAATCCTATGCCGTCGCTGTAGAATATTGAAATCTTCTTTCCGGTTCTTTGGGTTTCAAAAAGCTCCTCTCTCCTCCCCGAGATTTACTGAAGCTTTTAGTCATTAGTCCAACGTTAAAAATTTCGTTCGTTTTGCTGATGTGGCCTGAAATCTAAAATAACATAAATTTTAATGACCAATTTACCCCTTATCCCTATAAACTCACCATTCAATTCTCAAAAACTAAAACAAACCCATTTAAAAATCAATAAAAATCTTAACTCTAAAAAAAATCAGCAACCATTTAAATTTGCTTTTTTAAAAGATTTTAATATAGCTTATCAACTCCAAATTATAAAATTTAATAAATTATTAATCTGTATTTCATTTACCCCTTCTTCCTATAAACCACCAACCAATTCTCAAAAACCAAAACAAACACATTTAAAAACAATAAAAATCCATACTCTAAACCAAAAAAAATCAACAACCATTTACATTTGATTTTTTTTAAAAAAATTAATATTTCTTCTAAACTCCAAAACATATTTTTGACACATTATAATTTGTATTTTGTTCTTATAAAATATTATAAGAGAATATTGTATATTCAATGAAAGATATATTTTTTAAAAACAGTTATTCTTCTTTAACCGTAATTTAGTTACAAATTAATTAGTTTTAATTAAAACATAGAATTTTTTAATAATATATTTTTTTAAAATTCAATGAAAGAAATATTTTATTTAAAAAAGTTAATTTTTTTAATACTCCCTCCATCCTAATTTAATAAGCACTAACTATTTTTTAAGGTGATTAAGAAATTGTAGTTTTTGTGGTTATACTCAACTGTATTGATTATTAATGCAATAGTTCAAAAAAAAATAAGGATAAATTTATAACTTTACTACTAATTAATGCAACAAAAAAAGCGTGCCTATTTTTTAAAACACCCAAAATAGAAAGTATACTTATTTTTTTAAACACCCAAAATAAAAAGTGTACCTATTAAAATGAGACATAGGGAATAGTAATTTTGGTTATAAATTAATTAAATTTAGGCGCAATGTAAAAAATTTTCATAAGATAATTTTATAAATTCAATGAATTGAAATATTATTTGTTAGTTTGTTTTGTCAATATTTTCATTTAGCATTGGGTTTAATCGTCCATTCAATTAATTAGTAAAATTGGTTTAATTTTGTGTGTAAAAAGAGGGTGTCTTAAGAAATGATAAAGGAAGGAGGAGAGAGTTAAAATAGACTTTTTGTCAAAATCTGTTATATTTAACAGACATGGACTAACAACTGATCACTTCAGTAAACCTCGAAGAGGAGAGAGGAGATTTTTGAAACCCAAAAGACCAGAGAGCAGATTTCAATATTCTACAGGGACGGTATAAGGATTTACCCAATTAATTACGATTAAATAAATTAAAATTTATAAATATCATATATACACACAAATAATTCAGCTTAATTTAAAAAAATACACCGAAAGTTTATTAAATCAATTTTTTTTATAAAAAATTATAAACTCTCTTTTGAAGACTTTTAAAAACCTCTGCAGATTTTTTAAGACCTGCTGGAGACCTTTGAAAAATTAGAATTTTTTAGCTGGAATTTATTTTTTAGCGAAAAAATCAATTTCTCCCGAAAATATCTCGAAGTCTCGCGAATATGACATTTGTCAAATTTAGTTTGTTTTTTTTTTTTTGTATTTTCAAAATTAGAATCTTGAATGGAATTTGTAAAAATTAGAATTTATTTTTTCTAATAAAAGTGGGATTTTGCCGAGTTACTAAAATTAGGTTATATTTTTTCTAATAAAAGTGTGATTTTGCCGAGTTACTAAATTGGGTTAAGCCCGGCCCAACCATTGATTTGGCCGGAGATTTTATTTGCGCTTTTCCGGATAAATTTCTTGCTGCAACCCAAGCATATAATGACACATTTTCTTGACGTTCTAAACTTTGTAACAAAAAATATTATGTCAGGAAACATATTAACACAGTAATACAACAAAAACTATTTATTATTCATAAAATCCATCTAAAATATCGTACAAATCCTAAGTAAAAATATAAACACCAAATCCTAAGTCAAGTCTAAACACGAAATCCTAGGTCATCTCCAGAAATTTGCCAAAAGTTTCGATCACCTTTGGTCACAGAAGGTGATTGTTGTTGAAAACTATTGTTCTGATCCACGTGAAAGAACTGATCAACACTATTATCATCAATGTTGTCATTGGACAACACACTTCTGTAATTACTTAGAGCACTTGGAAAATTCCAATCATATGAACTAGGATGATAATGATACTCTTCGGGCCGTTGATTATCATACCGCACATAGCTCTGTTGATTATCATACCTAACATTGCTGTGCATGGGCATTGGCCTGCCATGGATTGGAATCCTTTCATCATGAAACCCATTTGGATCCCGCACAAATACCGACTGGCGTGACGGATAACGAACTGGAGAAACCATTTCTCTTCCTCTTCCGTAGAAGTTGGGATACTGTGCAGAGTTATGGAATCTCTGCATATAACCCATTGAATGAAGATACTCCATTTGATTCACATGATTAGGCAACAACTCAGGTTGATCAGGCAACATTGAAATTTGCTCATGATTCAGAGGATTAGGGAACAACTCGGCTGGATTAGGCAACATTAAAGTCTGCTCATGATTCAAAGGATTGGCCAACAACTTGGATCGATTAGGCAACATTGAAGTCTGCTCATGATTCATCAGAGGATTGGGCAACATTGGATTCTGCGGCGTCATTTCATGGGGCAGAGAAACTGGCAATATTGGAGCTTGCTTCTGTTGTTCATTAGTAGGCAGTGGCTGTGGAGGTGGATGCTCATCTAGATTGTGCTTTTCCTCTGTACTATCCCTGTTTCTGCAAGATTTATCTGCCTTCTTATATACTTTGCATAATACCTATTCATCAAGCTGCACAAGAGTATAAAAGCAATCACTAATTATTTAAAAATTGAATAATCGATAGAGAGAGTTTTTCCGCTCATAATAATTGTACTTGTTTTGAATCCAAATCAGTCAATCTATCAAAAGAAGAGTCATCTTAAGAAATCTGACCTTTCATTTCGCCACTAAAAGGTTGATTTTCTTTTGTCACTTATTGTGCATGGGAAAGTAGAGGCGAAAATATTTAGCCACTAACGTCCAGTAATAAACAGCAGATAACAATAAATGTATTGTAATATGAAATTACCTTCATATCGCTCCCAACTCTTTCTCTTTTGGTAGGATTTTCAACTCTATACTCATGCATAATCCATTGAGTTTTATCACCTCTTGGAGGTTTTCCTTCGTAGAAAACCAATGACTTCCTGTATCCAATTTTGGCACCATTGGATCTGATGGGTTTATCAGCACCAGTAGCCTTCCAATATCCATTTCCGGCTGCTCTGTCTGGTCTCTCCCCATGTGGGTATTTCCGATATCTCGGTGTAAAGAAGTACCATTCATTGTCTCCATTGAACTTGTATTCAGCTGCAATTTTTTTTGTCCATTACGTAATTAATTAATTTTGTCAAAGATCACTTGTACCAAACGCTTACATTATCGATAGAGATTAAGGCTTGAAGTAATTATTAATAACAACTAAAGCTTTTCAAAAATATTGATCAAGAAGTTAAATTAAATAATTATGAATTTTCTCCATAATAAAAACTGAATTTAGATTACAAGAAAATAGTGCTTCTAAGTACTATCTGTTAGTGATGCCTACAACAAACTATACTGACATGACATAATTCTTAATTGTGTTTCTTTACGGATTGTTATCCAAACACCTCTCTTGGTTTGAAGTTTTTCTTTTTTGCTGACTTGTTCATAATAAATATCCGATTTAAAAAAAAAAAGTTCTAATCGTTGTGTGTTAGTAAGTAATCTTTCAGTCATCACGAAATTAAGATTCCTATTCATAAATAATATGATTTGATATCTATCCATATAATTTACAAAAAACATTCATCAAACTAAATTACCAAAAACCATTCTTACCAAAACAAATTGCCAAGAACTATATAGCACCAAAGTATCATGAACAATACGAAACTAGATTGAAAGATTGCAAGAAATTTTAAAATAATATTACTCGTACACCTAGGCAACATAGAATCTCAAAGCACAATCTAAACTACAAGTAACTTGACTGGACAACATCAAAAATTACTGACTGATACATAAAAGAAAATTAATATAGTTTTATATGCCTCCCAAACTACACATGAATAACAATATCAAAAATATTAATCAAGAAGTAAATTAATGAAGTGTAACAAAAAAAAAACTAAGATAATGTAAATAACCTGTAAGGGTGGCAGGACTTTTTGAGTAGAGTTCAACATCCCTAAACCTTTTCGCAGGCAATGGGTGGTTTGTGATCTTCTTGGCCAAGTAATGAACAATAAGTTCGTAGTCTTCAAGTTTGAACCTGTAACCAGGTGGGAATGAATTGAAATACTCGTGTTCATCATAAAAAGCCTCACAAACGTTTTCTTGATTGTCGCCGACATTTTCTTGATTCTCGAGAACAGCAACGTCGTCGACTTGATGCGTAAAGTTGGAGTCGACATGGTTAGTGACAACGCAAGAGGGTTAGTGTCGTGGTTTCGTTCGGTTTTTTCGGTTGGCGTAATTGGTTGAGTGGTTAATGAGGCTTCCCGAGAATGATGGTCTTCCATGGCAAGAAGACTCTGACTCAGAGGACGATTCAGAGAAGGAAGGAGATTTTTATTTTTGCAACAAAGACGGCTATGAAAATAGATTGTTATATAATTTTTGTTTTTGGAATCTAGATTGTTGTTTAAGTCGTTATAAAAGATAAACAAAAAATTAAAGAAAGATAAACAACCTGTATTTTGTCTAGATATTATGAAGAGTTAGAGATAAATAATGACACTATTAGCAATTATTTCTTCTAGAATATGTGAAGTAATAAATAAATATAGCATCTTCTTTATTACAAAGAAAGAGATTATTGGACCTCAATACATAAGGCTGTATTCGTACTACTGTTGGCTAACAAATTGTATATACTAGATTAAAACAAGCGATGTTTAAAAAACAAATTTTAAAAAAAGAACTAAAGAAAAATTTAAAAATTGTAATGAATAGTCTCTAACATTAAAGGATTCAATTTTTCAGTAAAAACAAAAAACGTACGTTATTCTACGCCGAAAAACAACAGGCGAAGCTTAGATGGCAGCTTCACTACAACTTTTTAATTCTTAAGAGTACTTGTTAAGCAAAGAGAACCAAATGCTTATGTAAGAACTTAAAGCACACATAATTTTTAGTGTTCTCACTCTTCTTCTAATCTGTATTTATTGCTTGGTAGCTTCAGAATTTATATATTCTTGAATATGGACTATTTGTTCTTTGAAACAACCATCACTTATGGCAGAGGAATATCGTGGTTATAAGTCGAGAGAAATCTTATCCATAATGAAAATGAAAGAAACAAGATATGACAAACCTGAAGAAACAACAGCATAAAAGAAACAAAACAAAGGATAGAACACTACACACAAGAATTCCTAACTCTCGTGTCACTTCCATAAGTAGAGTATTTACGAAGCAACACAGCAACCTCAATAGGTGCTTCTTCGAACAACTGATCCCCCTAGGCATTCTCAAGGCCATTTTAGATAAGCAATCAGCCACTCTATTACATTCTCGAAAGAGGTGTCTCAATTCCACATCCCAATTTTGGTCAATCAATCTACGTATTGCAGCAGTCAATGCACTAAATTTGGAATTTCTATGTCTCTTATGTATGATCCAATTAACCGCCACCAAACTATCCGTCTCAACCTGTACTTTCTATAGTTCTTATCCCAACAAAGTTTTAAACCATAATATAGACCCCAAAGTTCAGCCTCAATAACGGAACAATTCCCAACGTTCACACCAAACCCAGTAATCTAGCCCCCTTCTTCATTCCTTAACACCCCTCCAGCAGCTGCCTGACTTGTCGGTCCAATGACCGCACCATCAGTGTTCAATTTGATGAATCCTCTATCCGGTAGTTTCCATCCAACATTTAATTCTCTCATATTTTCATTCTGAGGGCGTAACATTTGCAGATTCTGGAAACGGAAATATGGACTGTTTGTTAACATAGTGAGAAGCTTGGACTTGGATTTGACAAATGATCTTTTTAACCTCTTATAATGTCAATTGGTAATTGAAAATCCAGGATTTAAAAGGTCTTGGACATTAGTCTTTCCTTCAAGTATGCTCAACACTTTGTAGGTATAATTAGTCAACAAACTAGAAAACAAAACCGCCTAATACCCTCAACAAAGGATAACAATTGAATGATGATAAGAATTAATATAAGTTAGTACACTGAAAATGTATAATTAATTATAGAAACAGTAACATATGATTAGATTAATAAAAGTTATTCTATTTTTTAACAAATTTAAGAATTAATTTGATAATTCTAGCATTGAGTTTCAATGTATTGCTAGAATAGCTAATCAACCCACTGACTGGGTTGCAAAATTTTGTTTAAAGAATAGTTGTATTGTTACTTGGGGTTATCCTCCTTTGCATTTGCAAGTCCTCTGTAAGAATGATAATGCACATGAATGAAAAGGTTCTTTCTTTTGGATTAAAAAAATTAAGAATTAATTTATTTAAATTTTTTTCTTGAGATGTCGATATGCATTGCTCAAAATTTTTGAAAATTGAATTTAAAAGTTAGTTATATTAATGATATTTATCGATAAATTAATTATAAATAAATGAATAAAAAGTACACCAATTTAGGACTAATACATTTCATTCTTACCAATAGCAAAGCAGGCCTTTTAACCAACTCCACTCTCCACAAAAATGAGTAAGAATTAAAATTTGGTTGGGAATTTTAACACAAACACAATAGTTTTTTAAACTAATTAGTAATGAAAACACTACATATACCCTCTTTCATCTCTAGATAATATTAGAATAGTACTTACATATGAAGACAAAAGTACACAGTTGTGATTCTCCTCTAATTAAGGTGAAAAAAGGGAGATGTGCTCAAAAAAACCACCCAACAAAATGGGATATTTATCACGTATATCAGATGCCTTCAATTAAAAAAATTCAACCACCACCCATCTATATATCTAAAACCAAAAAAAAATCCCATTTCAACAAATTACACACTTGCAACTTCGACATAAACAAGTTGATAAACACTTTCTACCATTCACACTTGACTATAAAATTTACACAGAGATACATGGATGACATACCAGTAATCATTCACCACAATGGCCAATGGAGTGAGGACGACAATTACGAGAAATATGGAGTGTGTGGTATGATGGTACCAAAACATTGTAGTTATGATTAAATGGTGGAGATGACACACAACGATCTCAACGTGGATGCATCGACTTCAACAATTGAACTGCAATACTAGATCAAACAAGGGTATGTTCCTACAACTATAAATAATAAATCAAGCTGGAGGTTCTACGAGGCTGTTAAGAGTAGAGAATTGGATTTCTCCGCATTTTCTCTTTGTGTCACAGTCAATACAAGAAACGTTGTTTGTGAATACTTAGCCGATATTGATGGCTACATGTAAAAGCATCATTCATCAACCAATTGTGGAGGGTAATATCCAACCAATATACATTCAAGATAAGCATTTGGCAGTGTCGCATTACATCAAGGAACATTGCAACTGCAACCATTGAAGAAATTCAAGAGCAAGGAGCAGGATGGGAGGGCGAGAATCACACTGCAGTAATAAGCAACCCAACCCACCCAACAATTAAGGATGAACAGGTTTTCCGAGATAAAGAAACACTGAAAACAGCATTGGTCATTCACTCAATTAAAAATCACTACCAATATATGATCCGAAATTCATGTAGCAAGAGGTATGTAGTACGATGTGTTCAGATGCATAGATAGCTCACTTGCTTGCCCATCCTAGGTCGTTTTCACCAGATAATGAGTCAAAAAGCCAGTCCAGGCCTTGTTCATAATGCCAAACTTCCTCCTCCTTTCTTTCTAATGAACTTACGTAGATAGATCGCTATTCAATAGAAGGATCTCTTGTTGTAATGACTAGGGGTATATGGTGTTCTGTCAATCAAACAGGGCACTCGCTCTTGAGGGGTACGACTTCACACTTCATGGAGAGTGTAAATGGAAGTTGAAATCATAAAAAATGGGTCCAACAAAATTGTAGAAAATTCGATCATTCATGAACCACACCTGCCCATTGGAAGTTCGTATGAGTAATCACCGTCAAGCAACCTCAACTTTCATAAGCAGAATAATAAAATCAAAGTTTTATAAGCAGAATAATGAGCTCAATTCTCCAAGAGAGGTCTACTCCAAATTTAAATTTCCAAGTCATAAGCATGTATTTTGTGCTATACATAAATCTGCCTGAGTTTCTTTTAAGTAAATCTTCTTATTATTCTACTTATGAAACGTTGATTTTATTATTCTGCTTATGAAAGTTGAGGTTGCTTAACGGTGATTGCTCATACGAACTTCCAATGGGCAGGTGTGGTTACTCATGAATGATCGAATTTTCCACAAATTTCTTGCACCCGTTTTTAATGATTTCAACTTCCATTTACACTCTCCATGAGCACATCGTACTGCATACCTCTTGCTACATGAATTCTGGATCATATATTGGCAGTGTTGTTTGATTAAGTGAATCATCAACGTTGTCTTCAGTGTTTCTTTGTCTCAGAAAACCTGTCCATCCTCAATCATTGGGTGGGTTGGGTTGTTTATTACTGCAGTGTGATTCCCCCCCATCCTGCTCCTTGCTCTTGAATTTCTTCAATGGTTGTAGTTGCAATGTCTTTTATATAATGCGACACCATCGAATGCTTATCTTGAATGTATATTGGTTGGATATTGCCCTCCACAATTGGTCAATGAATGATGCTTTTACATGTAGCTGTCAATATCCCATCAATATCCGCTAAGTATTCACAAACAACATTTCTTGTATTGATTGTGACACAGAGGAAATGCGGAGAAATCCAATTCTCTGCTCTTAAAAGCCTTGTCGAACCTCTAGCTTGATTTCTTATTTATAGTTGTAGGAACGTACCCTTGTTTGATCTGGTATTGCAGTTCAATTGTTTAAGTCGATGCATCCACGTTGAGTTCGTTGTGTGTCATCTCCACCATTTAATCATAACTGCAATTTTTTGGTACCATCATACCACACACTCCATATTTCTCGTAATTGTCGTCCTCTCTCCATTGGCCATTGTGATGAATGATTACTAGTATGTCATCCATGTGTTTCTATGTAAATTTTATAGTCAAGTGTCAACGGGAGAAAGTGTTTACCTGTTTGTTTATGTCGAAGTTGCAAGTGTGTAATTTGTTGAAATGAGAATTTTTTTTGGTCTTGGATATGTAGATGGGTGGTGGTTGAAGTTTTCTTAATTGAAGACATCTGATATACGTGATAAATATCCCATTTTGTTAGGTGGTTTTTTTGAGCACATCTCCCTTTTTTTCTTCTCCTTAATTAGAGGAGAATCATAATTGTATAGTTTTCATATGTAAATACTATTTTAATATTATCTAGAGATGAAAGAGAGTATATGTAATGTGTTTATCAATAATTAGTTTAAAAAATTATTGTGTTTATGTTAAAATTCCATCATTGTCCCAGCTCAATAGATCATAAAGATTATAACTTACACTACACTACACTACAGTGATGATAGAAGGATTCGAATACAAGATCTTTTATGTGAGCATTTCACTCACTCACTATTAAGCTAAATAATAGGTGATTAAACTATTTTTAAAAGGAACTTCATATCCAAATTTGGTATCAACAACTTGATCAACACCTTTATGTAAATGACAAAATGCAGCAAGTTTTTTTTTTCTTTATCGTGAACAAAATGCAGCAAGTTTTTCCTACAATAAATCCAAGAGCTACTTCAATTTTAGCGAAAGAAGCTTGCTTCCCTAACAAATGTAATGCAGTAATAAAGTGGAATATCCAAAAAACAAAATAATGCAAATAACAAACATAAAGCCTGAATGTGTTAACAATGTGAATCACCTGTAAAGCTTGGTTGGTTATCGACACCCTCGTCGTCATATTGGTGTCATTGTTGGAATGGTTGATGAGGCTTCCCGAGAATGGTGGTCTTCCATGTATGGCAAGAGCACTCTGACTCAGAAGACGATTCAGAGAAGGAAGGCAATTTTTAATTTTGCAAGAAAGATTATTATGAAAATAGGTTGTGATATATTTCTTTTGAAATCTAGATTGTTGTATAACTCGTTATAAAATATAAACAACAAAATTTAAAAAAGATGAACAATCTGTTATGTTTAGATATTATGAAAGAGATAGAGATAAAGAATTGCCATTAACAATTATCTCGTAAAAATATATTTATAGTTTTTTAATAAGTTAAATAAATATCATCTTATTTATTTAAAAAAAATTTAAAAATATTAGCGTCGATGACTAACAAATTTAACTTTGAGTAACAATATTGTTCCGCCCTAGCTGAGAATTTTACTGAGGTCAATTCTCCAAGAGAGGTCTACATCTACTCCAAATTTAACTTTCCAAGTCATTAGCATGTACTTTGTTATTAGTATCTAAATTAGTGAGGGAGTATTCTAGATTGATGTGGCATAGTTTGTTAGACTAGAAGTAATATACATAAGGAGTGAGAGGGAAATGAGAGGGGAGCTGGGAATTAGTCTTGGTATTGAGTTTCGGCCTTTTGGCTTGGGAAAGTCGTAGCCTTAAGCTACTTAAAGAGTGGTAACCTCAAGTATGTACTGATATCTAGTTTTTACTGATTATTGTCATCTTTCTCCTTGTTATTCAATAAAATCAGTTTGTTTTCAGTAATGATTTCTCTTATTGTTATTGATCTTTAGATCTCTATTATATGATCCTACAGAGTATAAATATCAGGATCTTCTGATACTATGCTCAAGCCTAAACATTCAAAATGAATATAACAAACCTACTTATCGGTGGATAATTATACAAAAAAAATATTATTCCAACACTTACATTAACATAATCATAGAACGAGAAAAAAAACATACTTAAATTAGAACAATAATATAACCAGAAAAAAAAATATGTCGTAAAATCCATCTAAATAAGCTGTTTAATATCCCTCCAAAATCCAAATCCTAAGTAAGCCAAAAACTAAACAGTCCTAAGTAAGCAAAGAGTTAAACATTAGTCATAAAACCTTTCAATCACCTTTGGTGACAGAAGGGAAAGGTGACTGTTATTGAGAACAATTGTTCTGATCCATGTTAATCCACGGATCAATATCATAATTACCGTCATTGCTTATAGGACAAAAAACTACTGTCGCTGTAATGACTTGAAGTACTTGGAAGATTCATGGAATACGGATCAGGACGATGATGATACTCTTCGAACTGCTGTCGATTCTCATACCTCGCATGGCTCCATGTCGGCATCGGAAAGTTATGAACTGGAATTTTTTGATCATGAAAATCATTCTGAGCCTGCACAAAAGACTGCTGCTGCAATGGATAATGCACTGGTTCAGCCATTTCTTTTCCTCTTCCATAGAAGTTGGGATACTGTGGATGATATTGGAATCTCTCCACATAACCCATAGTGCTTAAATACTCCATTTGATTCACATGATTTGTCAACAACAGTGCTTGATCAGCTGGATAATTGGGAAACATTACACTCTGCTCAGGCTCTAGAGGATTAGGCAACACTGGATTCCCCGGCGTTGTTTCATAGGGCGGATAAACTGGCAACATTGGATTTCGCGGGTCAGTTCTAAAGGGCGGAGAAATTGGCAACATTAGAGTTTGCTCCTTTAGTTCATTAGTAGGCAGTGGTTGTGGAAATTGGTGCTCATCTATATTGTGATCTTCCTCTGTATTATCCAGATTTTGCCTTGCTTTGTCTTCCTTCTTCTTCTTGTATACCTTACATAATACCCATTTATCAAGCTGCACCAAAGTAGAAAAATAATTAATAATTATTCTAAAACTCCCCCAACAGTCTTACCAGTTTCAAATCAAAATCAGTCAATTTAATAAAAGAAGAGTCACTACGAGAAATCTGATTTTCAGTTTCACCACGAAAAAGTTGATTTTGGAGCGAAATGTGATGTCTTTGTGGTAAACTAGCGGCAAAATAACAGCTTTGGTGCCGACATCCGGAAGTTGGTACCAAATTTTAACCCCTAAAGGTCCAATTATCTGTAGTGAGTCTAAAAATAGCACATCTTCATAAATGTATAATGAAATTACCAGCATATCATTTCCTTCTCTTTTTGTTTTGCGAGGAGGATTGTGGAGTCTATATTCCTGCATCATCCAAGCAGTCTTACGATCACCTCGTGGGGGGTTTCCTTCATAGAAAACCAATGACTTCTTGTATCCAACTATGGCACCATTGGAATTAATGGCTTTATCAGCACCAGTAGCCTTCCAAAATCCATTTCCGGCTGCTCTATTTGGTCTCCCCCCATGCCGGTATTTCCGATTTCTTGGTGTAAAGAAGTACCATTCATTGTCTCCATTGCACTTGCACTCAGCTGCCAATTTTTTGTCAATTAAAACTATTAATATTGATTTTGCTAGTAATCACCAGTATCAAATAGACAATAAACAAAGATTAAAGCTTGAAATTGAAATTTCAATTACATAATACTTTATCTATAAAGTTTTACAGCAAAGTAATTATTAATAACAGGTAAAATATGTTTTCAAAAATACTGAAAACTTCGATCAAATCCAATATTTATGGAACTGATTTAAGATTACTATCAAATAGGGCTTTTAAGTACTATTTGTCATATTTTAATACGCATCTTTTAAGTAATTACGAAGGATTTTTCAAACAACTTTACGTGTACACCTAGAAAATATGCATGAAATAATTGCTTAGAGAGCTAGACATAATTAGAAGGTAAAAAATTTCTAGCCTTGGTACGACATTAAATTTATATTTTAACTACACAGACGACTTCGTCCACGCACTTGGGCAACGTGGGATTTTAACAAGAAGAGCAAAATATAGTTACGATATGAACCACGCTATGCACAAATAACAATAAGAAGTATTAAGAAAGAAGTAAATTAATGAAGCGTAACAAAAGAAAATTAAGGAAAATTAATAATGTAAATAATTAACCTGTAAGAGTGGCTGGATTTTTTGCGTAGAGTTCAACATCACTAATCCTGTTGGGAGGCAAGGGGTGGTTTTGGATCTTCTTGGATAAGTAATGAACAATAAGTTCTTGGTCTTGAGGTCTGAACCTGTAACCAGGTGGGAATGAATCGAAATACTCATCTTCATCAAAACTGGACTGACTAAATTGATCTTGATCAATATTAAAGTTGGAGTCATATTCATGGTTAGTTTCATGGTTGAAGTGTTCAACTGGTGTGGTTGGTGGTGTCATTGATGGAGAGGTTAGTGAGGCTTCCCGAGAATGGTGGTCTTCCATGGCAAGAGGACTATGACTCAGAGGATTCTGACTAAGAGGACGATTCAGAGAAGGAAGGGAAATTCTTGTTGTTGAAAGGGAGACTACCATGAAAATAGATTGTTATATGATTAGTTAAAGAACCTGTAATTATTTTTTTTTTCAAGAAAAACAACCTATATTTGCTAACTAGATTAATTTTGAAGAGTTAGAGATTAACAATGACACTATCAACAATTATCTCGTTAAAAATATATATACAGTTTTTAATAAGTTAAAGCAATATAAAATCTCATTTATTTGATTTAAAGGATTATTGGTCAATCCTTTAAATCACAAATTTTAATCTATTTTTAATATAAAAAATATTACGCATTATTTTGATAACCTGTACGAGTCAATTTCCATTTCATATATGTATGGTGTAACTTTTTAGATAAACGTCTCAATTTCGTGAGGTTAATTTTGTGATTGACTTCGTATTGTTTTGAATAAATGAGTTATTTTGTAATTTTTTGAGTTTTTTTATTTAATGATTTCAATATTTGTAAGTATAAATTAGAGTTTTGTTTGATTGAATGCTTAAGTGTTGTGCATTGATCATACAATAATACCTAAAGATCAAGAAATTAGAATTAATTCAAAAATATTGAATATAAAACTCCATTATAATTGTTATAATATAGTTTGTCTAGCTAACTTTAGCTGCATTTACATTAAACAATTAATTGTACTAAAATCGAAATATATTCACGTAGGGTTGAATGTGCAATGAAGCATTTCATACATGGGGTGTTGTATCGCATTTGGGAATTTTGTCGAACAATGATACAAAAGCAGCAATAGAGACGCTAGAGTACAACAAAATCAGTGACTTAGTACATGTCATGTAATTTTCTCTCATTGTGATGTGGTTGGGTAGGCTACACTTTGTAATTTTTTTTGTACTACAAGTTTTTTCTTAAATCTTTTGGTTCTATAAGAACAAAATTTTGATGCTAATGACTTATGAAAAAAAACAATTTACTCCCAGTTACTTTCCAAAAATGTAATACTAAAGAATTTTTATTTTCAGTTATATCGATTACCTTTGCATGGTAGTAAGTAAGCTACAACAAAGTCGTCATATAATTGGTTTTTAATAGATTACTTAAAGAACAACGAAAACCGGGAAATTAGTACAGCAATTTCCTGGTCAATCGAGCAGGAAAGACGTCTTTTGCAGGCTACTTGGGAGAGTATGATCTTGCAGTTGCAGCGTCTGCGGGAATTATTCAACAAATCGAGGAATGATTCAATTCCTTCAAAAGGGAATCTAAACC
>CAODLS010369549.1:0-12585 GCA_948243855.1 Flueggea neowawraea
TCCTCCAAGGGAAGGAAAGAACATCACAACACATGATCATACCATGTGTGCAATATACATGACCATAGGGATGGAAAAGATTAAAAAATGATCTCACTTTTCCTAGTGTGAGACCTGTTGTGAACATATGGTTCTCGGTACTACCTACCCTTAGAACCCTTAACACATTCAAGACGTGTAGTTGAGTTTGACTACTTTAACTTGTCATTAATGGTCATGATTGATTCGACCAAGCGTGACAAGTTGGGCAAGTAAACTTGGCTATGTGGATTGTCTGATGTAAGAGGGGAAGTTTATTTTTAGACACATTTGCACTAGTCTCATAAGTTTGCTTAGCTAGCTCTCATATGATCTATCACATGATGTGTGAACTATAAGTAAAGATTTCGTGAGATCGAGAAGTTCGAAAGCAGCAATTGTGTGGTTACGAACTAGAGGAAATGCATGTGTTCCAACAGATTGTACTGTTGTTGCATACACTATGACATAATGGAGTTGTTCTGTAGTCTATTTGTCTATATGACGAAATGATCGAACATGGTTATGTGAGTGCTAACCATGTTACATGATGATGTATCATTCTATTTTATGCGAGTGGGAGGTGTTGGAAAAAGCAGTCCACCCATGAAGGGTGAACAGAACTCGGTCGGTTAAGGTGTGAACCGGGACGATGGACCGATACCAACTGGCGAACCCAATGAAGATGGGACCATAAGGCCCATGGCCCAAGCCCATTAGGCCCATTTATCTCTTATAAATAAGTGAAGAAAGAATGTTTTTATTCATTCTTCCATCCCACACACTAAAAACGTTAGAGAGAGAGGAAAGGAAGAAGATAATTTTTCTTCCACCATGCCACATCTCTCCTTTCTCCACTCGCTCCTCATTCGTCGATGGTCCCGATCCGCGGGCATCTGGGCTGCGAAACAGACGAGCACTATCGTCGACAACCCGACCGTGGTTTGCTCGCGAGACCAACATCGAACCGATCTTGACCTTTATCTTTCGCTGCTGATTGGGTCGAGCTTCTGCAGAAATCAAGGTAGTTAATTCGAACCTACTATTATATATTGTTTATTTGTTAAACCGGTAACTAGATTCCTTCAATTATCATACCACATCAATAATCCGTTAAACTCTCCTTCATTAAACTTTATATCTTATTGTTATACTATTCTTTATACTATATTATAGTGCTCATAATCACTTCACTCTTCATTTAATTTATTTACAATATATAATTTATAATAAATATATTTATTTAACATATTAATTTCATACTTTTATTTAAAATAAATTATATTTTTGAAATTTTATTTAAAAATATTTTCAAGAAATTATTTATGTGAATTTGCAAAAAATAATATTTTTTAGAAGTTATTGTCGATCAAATAAATATGACAAAAAATCGTAGGTTAAAAAAATAACTATTTTTAAAGTCCAAAAATGATAAAATATATTAAGCAAACGATGCATAAAAAACATACATAAATTAAATAAAATAAAAATATTGGTATATATTTATGGATGTGAAAAAAAAAAATAGAATTGGACCGTTGAAAAACAAAATAAAAAACACTTATCAAGTGGACCGTTGAAATCAAAATTAAAAAAAAATAAATCTATTATTATTCTGTGGGATCCATCGTCAGTAGACTCTATTCTTCATGCGTCTAAAACAGTCTAAATGCACGAAAGAGTAATACACTATCCTATGGAGAGTGTATGTCTTGAAGACTCGATAGCTCTCTTATTGAGCCCCATTAATCATGGCCTTATATTAGGTGTGTTCTGTCTTCAATGCTGTCAGAATGGTTGAATTTCATGCATTTGTGAATTATTTTTTATTCTCAAAGCATTTGTCAATGAAATTGAATCATTATTACGGATATTTGACGATGACATTTCCAGTTTGCAAGATACTTTTCTGATTGGGAACTTTGTTTGTCGCGCATTAAACGATAAGTTCTACTTCAGAAGGACAATTAGAATGGTGAAGACGCTTTCAGTGTTATATGCTTTACTGAGATTAGCAGATTGGAGATTGGCGCATGCTTATTAGGTTCTAGGCCCATATGTAACTATTTTTACCAGGCCTACGTGTTTCTTGTGTTCATTGTTAGTGTGTTAGAATCAAAATAAACATTGGTGTTGCTTTGCTTTTGTGCTCTTTTTTCTTAGGCCCTTTCTATCAATTTTTCTTTGCAAATGATTGCTTATTTACTTCTGATGTGGTCTTGTAAGTATAGTTTGTGTGAAGTGGTATGTGGTTTGTTCCACATTGAATAGGAGAAAGAATTAATTATGCTGAGTGTGTTAATTAAAATTTAGATTTTGACAAAATTTATTTACAGTTTGTTAATTATTCAAATGACATTTATCTAAATTTAAATTTTGATCTATACCAGTTTTTAATTCTAATTCTTATAAATGCCAGATTTATCCAAATAAAGGTCAATTTCTCGTCATATTCTCTCACATTTTTTCTCTCTCTTCATTTTCTCCCTCCTCCTCTCTTCTCTCTCTCTCTTTCTCTCGTTTCTCTCCACTCATGCTCTCTGCTCTCACACCCTCTCAAAAGAAACCCTAGCCGCCACTTCTCTTCTCCCTCTTATCCCTCCTCACCCGTCCATCCTCGTTGCCTCTCATCATCTCCACTCTTCCTCCACCGTCTCTTCCTCCCTCGGTTTCTCTCTGTCTTCCGACGATCTCGCGTCTTCTAGATTAGTCGATCTCTTAGCGCCAACGAGGTCATTGTCGATCGATGTCTGTGGCTTGCTTTTGTGGAGGAAGAAGAAGTCAGATATGTGGTGGCTAGGGGCCACGACGGTTAGGGTTTTCTTTTCCAACACATCGATCACCACTGTAACGCACCATAACTTCTACTCTACTCCTCCTTTCCAACACGCCAGAATCTCCATCTCCTCCACCTAGGTATCTCACTCCTTTTTTAACACTTTTTTTACTACTACTGTTGCAATTTTTTTTTTAAATCATGTTGCAGTATTTTGAAATGTAGTTTTGTTGCTTTTTTAAAGGTTTTGGTTTCCAAGAAGGAGAGGCGAAGGTGATGTCACAGAATGAGTTGATTAGGGCTATGTTGGTGTTGTTTAGGTCGTGTTGCTTCCATCGATGGAAGGAATCAATGGCGACGATAGTTGCCGAGTTTGGCTTTTGAGAGAATTTGTTTTGTATAAAATATTATGTACTTTCTGAAATTATTGTTTAAAATTAAAAGTGGATATATGTAATCTATTTTTTTTATGTTGTTTGAAATTGAAGAAATTTTTGTTTTGTTCGGTGGTTGCGGCGGCAGCGGTGGTTAAGGTGCCAAATTGTAAATGCTTGTTTTTGTAGTTTTGATGGTGACATAGATCGAATCTAAAATTGATGTTATTTTGGTTTCTGGTGTTGGTGGCGGTAGGATTCTAAAATTGATGTTATGTACATTTTCGAAGAACTCCTGAAGGCCTTTGAAGACTTCTGAAGACCCTTTGAAGACCTTTGAAAACTCTTTTGAAGACCTCATTTGTAGACTTTTGAAGACCTCCGAAGACCTTCGAAGACTTTTTAAGATCATTGTAAATTTTTGAAAACTTTTATACATTTGTGTATATCAAATTAATTATCATTAAATTAAATTTTGAAAATATTGTGTAAATCAAAATAACATTTAATAAAATTTCTTATAAAAAACTTTTGAACTCGTTTTTAGAGATTTTTAGAGAAAGATTTTAGATTAAATCAAATTTATTATAAAAAAAATTGAAAACTCTCTTCTAAAGACCTTTTGAAAACCTCTAAAAATCATATATATTTTTTTGCTAAAATTCATTTTTCATAAAAAAAAATTATTTTTTCGCGAAAATATCGTGATTTCTTTCAAATATGGCATTTTTCAACTCAATTTTATTTTTATGGCATTTTGAAAATTAGAATCTTAAATAGCATTTGTCAAAATTAGTATTTTATTTTATTATAAAAGTGTGATTTTCCCTAGGAGAAAAGTTTAATATTGGTAATAATTCAAATTGGGTTGAAAAAAAAAGGATTGGGTCATGAGCCCAAAACCAAAATTATTTTTTGGTTAATGTTTTTTTTTGCAGTTATTTTGCTACTAGAATTTGGTCAGTTTTTGAAATATTTTTCAATTACACCCTACAGACATGTTTTTTTCTTGTGTTCTTTCGTTTTTCATAAATAAAGAGTTTCTCAACAGGAGACTTGTTATTTGTAAATAATCAAGTCTTGGACTTTATTATATCATAAGGGTATTCCTTGTGTAATATATTTACAGTTCTAATATAGATAATTAAAGACAATATTTTCAGGCCTCAAAGTCATGACAAATCTCCTTTTTCGTATAGTATTTTTAACAGGTCTTGCTTCAACTTCAATGTACATTATTTCATATTTTAGTAATACTTTACTATATAGTTGATGAAGTGGTTCCCATACCAATTACCAAATGTCAAAGATTCTTGCAGCCCTATTAGGAGTTGCTGCAGGAATCATGCCAACTTATTAACTTTGTAAAACTTCTATAAATTTCACTCAAATTTTTTTACTGGCTATTGAATTCAAATTCTCCATAATATAATTCTTGCTAGGCTATTGCTATTGAGTTCAAATTTTTGTGAATGATTATTATAATGTCTTCGTGCTTGCAGCCTTTCCTAGATGATTTATTTGTGCTTAACATCTTTATATATGTATGTCTATGTATATTTGTACTTGTCAATATGATTGGGATACCATGGTGTATTATTCTCTAATCCTCCCGTATTTCATAAAAAAAAATGTATATTTGTGCTTACCATCCTTATATATTTGCTTCTGTAAAGTTTAATAGTAGAGGATTCTTATGGATATCATTGAACAAAAAATGTAAGCAAGAATTTCTTTGTTTTTGGTCCATGATAAGAACTTCTCTTGTCATGCTCCACTCTAGTCCAATTGTTAATTTTTAAACACCACTTTGAAGAAACTGGTTGGTCTAGAAGAAGGCATTTGATGCATAAACAATTAATAACTAGATTTCTACACGTTGTAGTTTTTTTCCTTTTTTTACTTCTAATTGTAGTCTTCATATATGCTTCAATGAGTTTCACGTGCGTAATTTATGAGTGGTTGTATGTTAATCATTGCTGGCATAATGAAGAGAAGAGTTATATTTGTTTTCATTCTTTAAAACATTAATAAAATGCAATATTTGAAATCACTGGTCGCTATGCTACTTCCAGTGGCTGAAATTTACTTTCTGTGTAACAGGCTTGCATCTCAACGCGCCCTTTTTTCTTTTGTTGAGGGCTCAAGAAGGATGTAGACTGAACAGTGTGGCGGTTTAAGGGAATGTACTATAACTATAGTTAGCTCAATGATCGTTGCTGCTTCTTATTATAATTATTTTTCTAGTTGAATTTTTTTTTCGCAAGTGTATGAGACGATATGTATTGATATATTAATTCATTTTTTGAGCTATTAACATGTTATCTCTAATTATATAAATGCAAATATTTGCATTTAGCCTTTCTAAATTGTTGTTTTAGACTAGAAAGTGAAAATATCACATATACATTCAACATCTTTGTTTTAGGCGTTTATAAATTGTTGCTTTAGACTCAAAACAACGTTGCCTTGGATAATATTAAGCATCACTTAACAACGTTGCTTTTGGCTTTTATAAACTGTCGCCTTTTCAATTACTAAGTGTTGGCTTAAACCCAAAAAACCGTTTTCTTTGGCTTGTTTAAAACGTTGCTTAAAATATAAAGCCGTTGTCACATACTACTGAAAACCGTTGCCAGAGATACAACAAACCATTGCAGTAGAGTCCAACAGAAGTGTTGCCTTTGATGATTTTCGCGCTTTCTTAAACCGTTGCCTTAGAAAGCAAAAATCGTTGCCTTTGATTTAAGGCAACGCGGCTATGGCGTGTTTAGTAAAGCGTTGCCTGTGATCAAATGCACTTTTTGACTTTAGGCAACACATCTCGTTGCATTAGAGCTTTTGTGGTGTAGTGAGGTAATGGACCACCAACACCAATCAAGTAATGCAGAGGCGTCACTAATCAATCCCATCAACAACACATGACCACTTCTGTGGTAGTCAATCTGATCTGTTTACGTTTCATTTCTATTTGGAATCCAACTTCAACTCAACACCAAATAAGCCTATAGCATCATTCACCTACAAAGTACAAAGTTATATATATATTTTTTTTTTGGTAAAAAATTAAAAATTTTATTGCTCCATAAAAGAATATACACTGTAACCTACCCAATGCTAGTCATTCCATTCCAAACTCTTTTTACCGAGCTCTGACTCGCATTCGGACAGAAAGATAAAAAAAGTATGGAAAGTGGAACACTGAATGGTGACAATCAATATATCAAACCATTAGCAAAGACAAAACTCATCCCTAGATATACAACACCAATAGAAACAACTATACTAGCATTTCCAGCCCAAAGGTTACAAATCAGTAGCAAAAAAAAAATCATAATCATCTAGTTTAAGCCGAATACTATCCATCACCTTGCAAAAAATTTGTGCAGTGTTTGCTTGATGATTCTGGAAAATCACCCCATTTCGAGCCTGTCACGTCCAGTAAATCATAGCTGATAGTAGAAGTCTTCTCATCCGATAGAGTTTAGTTTTACCAGCAGCCCTTCTAGAGAACCAACTAACTTCCCTACGCCATGGAAACACAACTCTTCTAATCCTGCATTTGCCAAGAAGGTTCTTCCAAATTCCATTAGTAAAAGCACACCAAAAAAATAAATGATCAATTGTCTCAGACGAAGTGTTACAGAAAACACAAAGGTCATCATTGACAACCTCCCACTTAAGGAGTCTTGCCTTAACAACCAACCTATTTTGCAGGGCTAACCAGAAGAGAAAGCTAAACTGAGGAACATGATCGGGGCCCCAAACAAGTTTAAACCATGATACAACAGGTTTTTTACGCCTGAATACATTCCAGACACTTTTCACTGTAAAAGCATCACTGGAAGAGTGTTTCCAGGTAATAGAATCAGAGCTATGAATATCCAACTGCACCTGAGAAATTGCATTCCAAGTATGATCCATAATGGCATTAATAGGATCAAAAAGAACCCAATGATTATGTCTCCAAACATCCGCCACTTTAGCATATTTAGGTATGTCAGAATCAACAATATTAAGAAAAGGAAAAGCATCCAGCAAAGACTGACCATGAAACCATGGATCAGACCAGAAGGAGAAAGATTTAACGTCTCCCAAATGATAACTGAAGCATGGAAAAAAATCATTTCGAAGCTATAAGAGATGACTACATGCCCAACTACAGCCAGCAGGCTTAGTAATACCCCAAAAGTTGAGCTTGCGCAGCTTTTGTTAAGTAATTCATATAGCCCAAAGGGATTCTTTGTTTGTTAACAAATCCTAGATTTTACGCCCAATTGCATCCTTGTTCCAAGAGCTAAGCTCGTTGATCCTAATGCCTCTTTCCTTTTTAGGCAAGCAGACATTAGCCCAAGAAACTAAGCTCTTACTGCCATGATCTTTCCCTTACCACAGAAAGGCTTTGCATTTATGGTCAATCTCATGAATCACAGATGCAGGGAGTACAAAAATAGAACACCAGTAAACTTGGATGCTTCTAAGAACATAGATAATCAATTGAAGCCTTCCAGCATAAGACAGATACTTAGAACTCCAAGAGTTAATTTGGGAGCTCACTTTATTAAGTAAGACAGTACAATGCTCACGTTTAAGTCTAGTTGAGAGAAGGGGCACACCCAAGTATCTTACTGGCAGCATCCCCTCATTAAACCTCAGAAAATTAAGCAAAAGATGCTTAGTTTCATCATTGGTGCCCGAGAAAAAAATAGAGTTTTTCCCCTCATTAATATGCAAACCAGATACAGCAGAAAAATGCACCAGAATATGGTTGATAGCCTGAATGGATTCTCAATGGCTACTACTGAAAATCAAAAGGTCATCGACAAATGAAAGATGAACCAATTTGAGTTTTCGACAACCAGAGTGAAATTTGAAGGCGCTAGGCAATTTACTATCAAAAGCTCGGGAAATATATTCCATGCACAGAACAAAAAGCAAGGGAGATAATGGATCTCCTTGCCTTAACCCACATCCGCCTGGAAAAAACCCCTCAATAGACCCATTGATCATAAGAGAAAAGGTAATAGAATGCACACAAGTCATGATCCAGTGAATAAACTTCCTAGGAAAATTAAGACCAATCAGAACTTCCTCCAAAAAATCCCAGCTAATGGAGTCATAAGCTTTACGAAGATCAATCTTGAAAGCATAGTTAGCATGACTAGAAGTACGGTGATAATTCCTCAATAGCTCATGAGTAATGAGGATATTATCAGTAATGCTTCTCCCCTCCCCCTAACCACCACAAAAGCAGACTGATTTTTATGAATGATTCGTGGTAGAATTTTGCTAAGCCTAGAGGTTAAGACCTGAGAAATGATTTTGTACAAGACAGTACAACAAGAGATAGGTCTATAATCATTAAGGGAATTAGGGCTAGCAATTTTGGGAATGATAGTCAAAATGGCAGATTTTACCTACTTCAAAAGTTTCCCAGTAAGAAATAAAATCTTTCACAGCCTATATGACATCATATCCAAGAACAAACCAACAGGATTTAAAAAAAGAACTAGGGTACCCATCAATACCTGGTGCCTTACTAGCATCAATACTCCACAGAGCAACTTTAATTCTGCCTCAGACACCTCAGAACACAACTGGGATGCTTCATCATTAGTAAGCAAAGGACCCAATTGGAGAACCTCTCTCTCAGCATGAACTCTCCCAGAAACAGGATTACCAAGGAGGCTTTGATAGTAATCAATCATAGCCTTAGCAATATCAGCACGTTCGGTTATCCGAGCTCCATCAGAGAGGGGTCAAATAAGTGATTTTATTATGAGCTCGTCGAGCTTTAACCAAATTGTGAAAATATTTAGTATTAGCATCCTTCAATCTGATCCACCTTTCCCGAGATTTTTGCTTATAGAATTGTTCTTCAGAGTAAAGAAGCCTTTTGAATTCATTGGAGATAGCTCTCTCCTCATCCAAAAGATCCTGATCAAGTGGCGATAGTTAAAGGGCCAGTTGAGTCTGCTCTAACAAGAGCCTACAGTCATTGACCCTGCTATAAATATCAGAGAATTGAGAGAGATTAAGAGCTTTGAGAGCACGCTTAAGTGACATGAGCCGCCTCCATACCAAAAACATATTACTGCCAGTAACATGTTGTTGCCAGATGTTTTGAACAATCCCCAAGAAAGAAGGATGGGACATCCATATATCAAAAAAACCTAAAGGGTTTGATACCCTTATTGGAAGAATAACGAAGAGTAACCACCAGGGGAGAGTGATCTGAAATGCCAGGTGCCAAGGCCTGGTAATCCGAATCTCCAACAGTATCCAACCAACAAGTGTTAACCAAACAGCGATCAAGTTTTCGCCAAATACGCTACTCCCCTGACTGATTATTAGTCCATGTAAAATTGCAACCAAGTTTTTTTAATTCACGCAATTCACATGAATTAATACAATCCAGAAACCCCGCACAAGAGTTAGCATCTACAGAATTACCACCAATTGAGAATAGAATTAAAATCACCTTGCAGAATCCAACAACCCGTAATGGTGGAAGAGAGAACCCTTAGGTCTACCCAAATACTTCTCCTTTCCAAACCAGAATTTGCCCCATATATAACAGTCCAACAGAAAGTCAAGTCATTCCACTGGATGGCACAATGAATATATTGAGAAGAGTTAGAAACAACGTGTAAAGAAACCACCTGATGATCAAACAGAAGCCAGATTCTTCCTAGAGCAGCATGCTCATAATTGGTAAAAAGAGACCAATTATGAAGCCTCAATTGTTGCCATATCCAATCCTTATTAACCTCCCTAACTCTGGTTTCCACAACTCCAACAGCCTAAGCTTGTGAACAACAATCAATTTTTTAATCTCCGACTGCTTATAGGGGTCGTTAAGGCCCATATATTCTATGAAGCTAGCATTGATATTTATCAAGGGGTATGTCCACCTTTTAGATCCCACAACACGCCCTACCACAGTGCCCTTAGGTAGAGTAGATTTCAGAATAACATGCCCCCATAAGTGGCAACATATTGTGATTCCGGAACCCCCCCAAAACCAGCAGGCTTTAGGACTGGAGCACTACTCACACCACTAGTAGAAGCTATTGGTTCCACCGTACTACCCAGCACAAGTAGTGTCACCCTTTCACGCTCTGAGCCATTCATCATAGTAGTAGGTTCAGAAGGCTAGACCTCAGTAGATTGTTGTACCACACCCAAAGTATGCTTGGCAACCCAGACCTTCTTAGCTCTCCCCTTCAAATTTGGACATTGAGAATGTGTGTGGCTATCACCCTGGCAAGAAGTACACGTAAGTGGTCTCCATTCATATTCAATTTGTTGCAAGAACTGATGACACTCCTCATCTTCCAGGATAATGTTGTTAGGGAATTGACCATGCACTTCTATTTCCACAAGCAATCTCGCATAACTCAATCGTTCCCTTAAGACAGTGCATTGATCTGCATACAGAGGATTGCCTAATAGGCTGCCAATGCGGCTCAAAATCTCAGTGGAAAAATATTCTAAAGGCAATAAGGGACACTTCACCCAAATTGGTACCTTCTGAACTTTACACAAATCAAAACTCATCATGGGATGCAAAGCCTAGAAAAGTAAAGGTCTGGAATTAAAGGTATAAGGTCCACCTGATAAAACCTTAGCTTTGGCTTCCTCATCCTTAAAATTGAACAAAAACACATTCGGAGCAACCAGAAAAACTGACAGTAAACCACAATTCTTCCATCGAGTCAATGCGAAACTCTGAATTGCAGTGAATCTAGGGATTATCCCATAGACACTGCCCACAATCACGTTCTTCCAGCAATTTGTTTCACTTACAAGATCATCACAGTTAAAACTAACAATCTGAGCACCATTACAAACAATTGGTGGTACGTACTGTAGTGAGCCCTCAGGTGTCCAATCGTGATTGACAGCGAACAAGTCACTCCATTTCCGCCCAGATTCCACCGAAACTCTGGTTTTACCACCTCAGTTGCAGTCGCAGGCACTAGATCTAAAGTAAGAGTAGGAAAATTCCCTCGAACAGAAGGTGAATCCCTCCCCAAAAGTCGCGAAGACGAGTCAGGAAGTGGAGATCGTGGAGAAAGAGGAGGTGAATCGATACAATTCGGCAAGACAACAGTAGGAAGAGCTTTAGAGTGAGAGGATTTCTTCGACTTTTGTCCCATTGTCGGAGAGGCGTAGGCGCCTGAACGAGAACCGGAGAAACCCTACTGAACCCTAAACTTTCTTTTCTCTTCTTTTTCGTTAATTTTAAAGTTATATATATTAACTTAATTATTCATTATTGATAAACAATTATGAATCTATTGCATAATACTTAAGACTGTTGTTTTTCTTTTAATCATTTGAATACTAGTATTTTTTTTATAGTTGTTGCCCATGAGATTTAGGATTAAAACCAAACTTTCAAGTCATTACTTGCTTACCAGCTAAATTACCCATCATGAGTTAAATACTAGTAATTTGTTAACATTTTTTTTTTTGGATAAGTCATTTTACTTACTCCTAGGAATCAAACTCACGACTCCTTAAAGTTGAAGGTTCTTGGAGTTGACTCTAATATTAGTAAGTCCAATTTTTATGTGTTCATTTTTTCTTAATGAGTACTTATATTAAAAATTTTCACTTGTTCTAAGAGATTTGAGAAGTGATCCCAAACAAACTTGAAACAAATGTATTTATTGGGTTATTTATATTGTTGCAAATTACTGTAATCTAAAGAGATTAATACGTGTATAAGAGCAACAAACATATTTGAGCTATAGGTTTATTCAAATTGTTTTGGAGCTATAGGTTTATTCAATTTGAGTCTTCTATCTATGATCATTTTTCATTTTGAAGATAATCTATAATTAGTTAGAGAAAGAAGAAAGAGTCAAAGGTAAGAGCGGGCAAATATCAATCTCTCCACAATCTTAGGCTGGCACTGTAGTGCCTTCCACACTCTTTCTGTCTCCCTCTTATATTTCGGATCACCACATGACCTTTTCTCAACTTCCAAAACGACCCATCTCACTATCCCTCTCAAATGCAACTTTCAACAACCCATTTCCAAAAGCTCCCAGACAAGACAAACCCAGTTTCTCTTTTGTCTTTTTTTTTTCGTTCTCTCTTTCGTCTTTAATTGGTCCTTTCTTCTACAAAAATACAATTCTTCTCTTTTCTACACACAGGAAACAGCAGTCTTTCTTTTTATGTACTTAAATTCTGTTCCCATTAATCCTCGTTGCTTTTGATTCTTCTCTGTTGTCTTTTTTGTGTTTTGGGGTCAAAAGGTTGGAGTCTTTTTGTGTGTGTGTTTTGATACTGTTGATGAATTAATGTCTTTGGCTGTTGGAGCTGTATCAAGTTCTAGTAACATGGGATTTGATGAAAACAAACAAGGGACTAGTGGAGAGGAGACAAAAGCTCATGTGGAAG
>CAODLS010369556.1:0-15008 GCA_948243855.1 Flueggea neowawraea
CTTCAAAACAAAACCATAATTATTTATTCACATAATCCATTTTCATATTTTTAACCAATCATTGGATTAGTCAAGTTCACAATTTGGTTATAGCACATTAAAAACGTATACAGTTTCGAGACACAGCCTATGTGTCTGAAACTGTCATCCACTCACCTGGATGTCCAAGCTCTAGGACTCCAACTCAAGCACCGCTGGTGGGTGGCTGCTGGTGCGGGCAAACACAGGATGCTGTAACAATACAACATAACAACATCAATATATATGGTACTGTGGTCGTACCTAATTTATGAGTGCAATGCAATGCAAATGCCCTACTCGCAAATGAATACCTCGCAACTATTTAAATACTCATAAATTCCCTAAAAATCCTTAAAAATACAAATCTAACATTCTCTTCCTCAAAACAAATCAAAATCAAAAACTAACATTTTCACAGAAGTCCCTGTGACGAAAATTATTGCAAAAATACCCTAAATTCCAATTCGAGCGGGATTCAATATTTTTTATCATACCAATCAACTTAGAATCATCCTTGGAGTCTATTTTCATCATTGGTTTCAACCAAAACCACCTAAAACCATTCAAACCAAATTTGCATTTTCAGACTAAAATGGATCCTATAAGAAAAACCATAAATCCATCATCTATCAAAGCAAATCTATGTTCCTTTTTGTTCCTCATACATATATCTATCATAAACAACTCCAAATCAACCCAAAAATCCAGCCAAAACCGAACCCTAGCTCCTCCAAATTCTGATTTTCGGTCAAACATGAACAACAGCAAAGATGAGCATAAAAGAAGTCAAAATGGAAAATAAACGGTAAAAATACCTCAAATCTGATAGAGGAATGTCTTGAGCGCAAAAGGAATCAAATTTCGTCGAATTTGGATGAAAAATGAGAGAGAAATGATGAAATGAAAAAGTGATGTCGGTTTTGGGTTTAAATGGAAAATCTGCAGGCAAAACGACGTCGTTTTTGTCACTGTTGAAGAAATGAAACGCGAACGACATGCCGTCTGATCTGGAGGCAGCTGACACGGACGCAAATGACATGCGGAGCCGCCAAATGACTGGATGCAACGACACGCCGTTCGGTCCCTCGCATGAACGCGTGAGCTTTCAGCATCTCAGACGACGTGTCGTCGGCTGCTACCAGAGAACGCGCATAAATGACAACATAACGCACGCAAACGACGATGAACGACTTGTCGCATGCAATCCAAAACGGACGATCGGTCGTTCAGTTCTGATTTCTAGTTTTTTTGTTTTCAATTTTTCATTATTTTCACTTAATCAAATACTTCCCAAATCGCCCATAATCTTCATAATTCACCAATTTAACATCAAAAATATAAAATTTACCCTCTAATTACCAAAAATAAAATTTCAAATAATTTTTCAAATTATCCAAAATAATTATTCCAACTAATTACCCCAAATATAATTATCCAAAAATAACTATAAAACTATGTGATATTACATAATACATTTAACAACGAATATTTCTATGGCATTTCACAAATATACATGTATTGTAAAGCTAAAAATTTGATAAATCATAATTCAAATAAAATTTTTAAAAGAAAAAAATAGGAAGATTAATACTTATTTGAATAATAAACAAATATACCATATATATATATAGTGATAATTTTTAATGGTTGTCATACACTGATTAAATATCTATTAAAAATGTGAATATTTCTTTTCAAGGAAAATTAAAGGGTATTGACTAAATATTTTTAAATGATAAATATTGACACTGAAATTATGTGTAACTCTAAAAGACATTATTTTTATTTAAAGATATTCAAAAAATATTAAATAGATATTATTAGCCAAACGAATATGAGTATATATAAAGTATTGAGAGAAAATTTGGAGTAAAAAATATAAGTGGCTTAATAACTTGAGTTTTAGTATTATTATTATTGGTATATATATATAATATTTCAGTATTTTTCTGAACTGAAATTTGTGATTAAATTTAGAAATTAATTGGAAGAGGATAATGGTGGAAATAGCAAAAGCAGAATTAGATGTCGAATTGGAACCGAATCAACAAAGGAAGAACTGAGTGGGGTCCAGCAAAGTATTCCATGTTGATGACAGGGGTACTATACCACTGGACGCCACGTCTACTTCTACCGTCCAAATTTTTTTCTGGTATTCTGTTTTCACGGGGGTACAAGGCTTGGTTTTTGTTACCGATTTTCTCGATTTTTAAACGGGAAATGGATGATAGTTAGAGTCTCCTTGATATAGGTGACTACTTTCCCCCTTTCTATCCGCTTAATATATTAGAGGAGAATTACGTCTATTTATTTTTTCGAATATTTCTCTAAATTTTTAAAAATGTGCTTTCCTTAATTTAGTATATCTCTATTTTTTTCCTCATTAATTGAAGTACACTCACATCTGTTAAATTTTATCATCAATAGTAAATAGTATTATAATATTATCTATATATGAAAGAGAATTTATAGGGTGTCTTTATCTGCAATTAGTTTTACAAAATGATGTACATGTGTTAAAATACCGTGTTTGAATGGTCCCATTTCCGTTCAATGTCAAGTTTGCCATGTCATACTCCTACAATGGAGTTCAATCAATTTTGAGTTTAATGAACTCTTTATTAAATCTGCAATGTGGTGGCCTAGGTATATATGCAAGAGTAATCCTAGGTCCTTTGATACGTTCAATCCCTTACTAAGTTGTTCATTCTTTTTATTGCTTTCCCAAAATACTGACAAGTAGAGTTTAAAAACATCTTTTGTGAATACTCATTGTTCGGACTTCTTTTGTTACCAATAGTGGCTCCACGTCTTGATCTGCGAACAGACTTTGGGGATTAATTAATGGATTATCATATTTACTTTATTGGTTCTACTTTTTTTCGATGATTTTGCAGTCTCACATGTTTTTTGTGCTTTGGAAAATTGTCTTCATATGTGCAAACTATTATTTCATTAACTTGTCAATAAAATTTGTAAATTGAGTAAAAGTAATTTAGTAATAACTACGAGTTTCGAGGTTTGTGCGGAATAGATTAACCTCTCATATTCAATTCGAGTTCTACATCAATTACAATTCAAATCTGAGTCATGACAAGGTAGTATTAAAGCTCTAGGTTTGGGAGTCACTAAAGGGAATTTGAAGCATATGAATCTTTGATTGATTCATTGTCATTTGCATCTAAATTACTTGGTACTTTATTGAGTCATTTGTAACTTAGTGTTTTGTCATTATGCGTATCTTTGTTGTGTGAAGTGTTTAAAAACTAGAACGAACCCACTGATTCGACCGATAAACTGGTTAATCAGATGTTCACTGGTCAATACACTTTTTTAAACTAGATATCAAGAAAAACCCTACCATATACTCATATTCTATCCCGCCATCCACACCCCTCATCTTCTCTTTCTCTGGCATCTCTGAACTTGCCTTCCTTTGGCTGGCCACAAACAAAAAACCCCTTTCTCCTCCCCTTTCATCTATTGTCTCTCATCGTCTTACTTCTCTCTTATCTCGTTTTCAGTTCTTTCTTATTGTACTTTTCAACTATACCTTGTTCTTTGTGCACTTGTTCGTATATGTGGCCAAAGAAGACAAATAGGTATGATGAAAGACGCGAAGAATAGGAAATCATGAAGAGGAAGAAAATATGAAGGAGGAGTTTTGGGGATTTTTTTTCTGTTGTGTAATTATCATGAGATTGAAGAAAGTAGTAGACTTTGTGCGGGTTTAACTCATATCGAATGCTTGCGGTTGATTCCGTTGAACAACTTGTGAGCTGACAACATGTGCAGTATCGATGAGCATGAGCAGTATCTTTGATAAACCTCTTGTTTGTTTCATTGCTTGGCATGAGCATGTTAATGGTTGTGTATATATAACATCGACCCATTATTTTTTTAGCTTAACCAAGTTTATGTCTATATTATATAAGGGCAGAAAAAAGTTTGTGCCTTCATTAAACTATGTTTGTGGATCTATGTTTGTGGGTGTCCATTGCATCTTTGGACTTTATTCATAAATTGTTTTTTTCTTCGTTTTATTTTTGCCCAATTCTTTGAGATTTAGAGAGAACATGACGAAGGGTGGGTTGGGTGTGTAAGGGCTGGGTCATTTAATTATATACACAATTTTGAAGATACCGATTATTTGTGTGATACAAGGCATTATGGTTCGGTTGAGAGGTAGAGCAACTAGTCATCGTCCAGCTGCTGATGACGTTGAGCGTTTAGTAGACCCCTAAGTTGAGTTTAAGATCGAGATCGTTGTTGATAATGATGTTGAAGTTGCACCAACTGTCCTGTCATCTCAAATATTGGCTAGTTTTCAGCAAATGCAACAGACTCAACAACAGACGTAACGAAGCATGGATCATCTACTCCTCGCTTGTGCAGCCTCCTTCAATAGTGTATGCATCCTCAACACCACCGAGATCAGTCACTGCTGTGATCACCAAGCTTATGAAGTCGAAGCCCCTAAGGTTTGATGGGGTGATTTGGGCCTAAATTTAAGATTGTATTATAGCCCATCCTTGTGCAATGGTTTGGGTTGATGCTGCCTTTTGAGTTGTCCTTCGCGCAGTATGCCCAACATATATCTAGCGATGCTCTAGATTGACGGGGTGCATTAGGAATCCAACATTGCATAGGTTTAAATGGTCTCTCAGGTTTATAGTGATGTGATTATCCTCTCCCCCTTAAGGTGTATTTTAGAGATGATTTAGGTTTAAATTTAAGATGAAATTAGAGCCACCTCTAATGCAATAGTTTTAGTTATAGCCATCAACATCCAACTCTACTCTAAACTGAGCTGGGTATATCAAGAATCTCATATTACCTAAAATAAGATGGTCTTCTCAATTTATAATTATTCGGCGATCCCTCATAAAGTGCCTTTAAAGGATGAGTTAGACCAAATTCAATATGGTATCAGAGTCAATTTTAGTGCAATAATTTTTGATGGTGCTCAAACTTATGAGTTTCCCTTTGCCCAATATTCCAATGAGATGTCTAACTCTGCTCTAAGGTGAGAGAGGTGTTTCAAAAATTTCACATTGGTTAGGTTGAGATAATCTATTAGATTTATAATAATGTGGCAATGCTCTCTCCATAAAGTGTCTTTCGGGATAGATTAGAAATCCAAAATTTTGATAATATCAGGGTCTTTCCTACTGCAAATTTTGGGGCAGGGCTTTACCTTATGAATTGTCTTTTGCCCAATATGTCAATTAGATATTCAACCTTGGTCAAGGCTAAGATGCTGTTGCGAATCCATATTGCTTAGGTTGAGATGTTCTATTGGGTTTATATTTATGTGATAACTCTTCTCCTAGGATGCTTTTAAGGGGTGAGTTAAAGTCAATTTTAAGATTTAGCCACATTGGAGTTTCCAGAGCAAATTTTTTTGCCATTGCAGAACTAAAATGCTAATTTTTTTTTCTTTTTTTTTTCCCATTGTTTAACTCTGATTCGAAGGTTTTGACAAAATTCATTATCAGCGAGAGGGAGTTTTCAAAAAATCTTATATTGGTTCGATTTTTAGCATTTTGTTTTCTCGCATATGGTTTTGTGATTTTGGCACTATTTGGTTGTTGAGAAAAATTTATTAATTTTCTTTAGTTAAATTGTATTTTTGGGGACTTTTGCTACTCTTTTGTGCATAGAGAAGTAGAACAAACCTACTTAGAGATCAAGTAGAGCTCAACTTTGGGTTTATGCGTTTAATCTTCATTTTTGAATCTAGCATCAGGAAATTTGTGGATAGGTTTGTAAGTTTTAGAAAAAGAAGTTCCTAAAACTGCCTTTAAAACATTTTCTAGGGGCTTTTTGATAAATTGATTGTGGCATTTCAGTAATCTGACTTGAGATTAGATAAGAAAATTTGTGTCAAATTAAGCCACACATATTTTTTTCTTTTAAAACTGGACAGAAGAGGGAAAATAAGTTAATGATTTCTGACATGTAATTGTCGAAGTTGATATATTTGGTGTTTTATGATAATTTATTTTGCCATCTTGTCTCCATTATATTGTTTAATCTCACTCACTACTCGGTAAGACATCCTGAAGTGGTAAGAATATCTAACACGATTAATGCGAATTCTATTTTTATTATGTTTATGCCATATTAATTATGTATGATATGTCGAAGATGAGACAAGGTTATGACTCGCCAACCTGAATTGCTAGTTCAAGGGTTGCAAATATTGTTTTTGTTTCTCAGGGGCTAAGCGCGCAAAAGATAAGTTCAAAGGGTTATGAATGTACTGAGCTTTAAATCATGAATGAAAAAGTGCGGTCACTTATAATTTGGCATAAGCCTCAAATTCTGCTGAATTCTATATATGGATGGATGCTAATAAAGGGCAGAGAAGCATCTTAATTTTCACATTACAAGTATATAAAATGCAAGCAGGTTTTTTTAAAAAACTTTTAGCAAATCCCTTACACATACTACAGTGCAAAATTTTTAGATAAATTAAAGTGCGAGATGTAGTATTACAAGTTGATTCAGATATCAGAGAACCCCACAATCATACTTAGTATGTCCAATTGGATCACGAAAAAGAAAGATCATAAACATAATGATCAAAAGTTTCATTGGCAATGAAACTTTGATTAATTTACCGATAAGATAAGATTGTAAGGACAATCTCACTAGCCTCATTTTCCGTTCTTTCTGATATTGATCAATTGCTTCCTCCACATTTTTCCTCACTGTGAACCATTTGGTATGACCAATATCTTCATGAAGTGCTTTTGCCATGCACCTAGCAAGAATGACAGCATCTTCTAAACTAGCAGCACCACCTTGTCCGATGAATGGTCCCATGGAGTGCAATGCGTCGCCGGCGATTGTGACTGTTCCTTTCCGGATTCTTGATCGTAATATGTCCCATGGTTTCCGGTATTTTAAAGGCATTAGAGACAATGAGTTACTTTCACAATTCTTTAGCATTTCTATCACCTCTGATGGGAAGCCTTCAGCAGATGCTGTGGTGAAGTGCTTCATTAATTCTTGATCTTTTGATACCTCAATATCTGGAAAATACCACACAAAGTGATATTGTATTCATCAAAACAATATATTCATATTTTAACTAATTAAATATAAAGAAATAGCTAAAATACAAAATAAAAATTAATTTTCACTGTAATAACAACACAAATAATTTTTCTATTCGTTATAATTTAAATTACCTTGAGAAGTAGAAAGTCGTGTAACAAACCAATAAACGAGGGTAGGAGTAACAGGAACCTTTCCAATAAGAGTGTGACCTTTGTAGTAGTTGACAAACTCATTGGCGAGACCATGACCACTTGGATATTTTGTAAATCCCCTCAATGCACATTGACCTGAGAATTTTGCAGGCTTTATTCCAATTGAATCAGCAACTACTGAGTTCACTCCGTCACATCCGATTACAATCTATTCACCAAATTAATCAATCAATTTCATGTTAATTTACTTAATAGTCAATCTATTGTATAAGACTTGATAGAAAATATACCTTAGCTTTGACTGAAGTTCCATTTTTAAGTTGAAGAATTGTGTAGGAAGAAAATGGGTCTATCTTGACGGTTTGAATGCGACATCCGAAACGGATAGTGCCATCAGGAAGATCACTTGCGATAGTGTTGAGAAGATCGCTTCTTTTCAAGCATCTAACTTCTCCTTTGCTGCGGACATGATGAGCAATTTTATTTAATCGTTAGGGCTATGACATTGTGGTAACTCATTTCAAATAATTAAACATACAGAAGAAATTTCTGCTTGTCTAAAGGAAGAAAAGAATAGACAAGGTCTTTGTATGGTTGGGATTTTCCTGCTTTTTACTATTCACTATTTTATTCATTTCAACTCACTCGGACAATAACATGGCTCTTGTTGATAATGGTACACACAAATGAAATAACCCCATTGTGATAATCATTCATGAATGAGATAAAATTTCTATTTATCATGAATAATAAATACAATATTTATCTTTGGAATATATCTCTAACACCTCAAAGAAGAAAAAAAACAAAAAGAAAACAATTTGTTACCTCAGTTGTGATTCCATTTGTGTACCTTTGTCCACCCAAATTTCTCTTAACCTGAATAATTTGAAGTAGATCATAATTAGAAACCATCTATATGCAATAGCAACAAATAATAATAATAATAATAATAATAATAATAATAATAATTTATAACACTTAACTTTTTCTTTTTGATAAGGTATAACTCTTACTTATAAAAAAAATAAATAAAAAATTAGAACACTTTATTTTAATTATAAAAATGCTTATTGGCTTGGGTCGAGTAAGTTTACAGATATTTTACCCTTTATTTGTGCAACCTAACATACTAACTGTTTTCAACAGTGGGCAGATTTAATTTCAGGTACCTTGCAGCGTAAATTCTTGATCTCCCTTTGCCAATTACTGGCATGGGAAATTTGGAAGACTTCAACATGTTTTTCATCAATCCACAAATGTCTTTTAGGATTCTATCATTTTCAAATGCTTTGTTAGATGTGATTTTATGTTACATTGTAAGAATAAGAATATTTTTTTATTGGTAAATAAGTAAATATATTAATCACACAAACCACTAAAGTAGTGGCCGAGAAAGTGTCCTACAGAGTAAAACTATACGATGAATGGCCTGCCTCAAGGGCTACCACTACAGGCATGGATTTACGCCGCAAGAGCAAGATACAAGAAATCCATGTACAGAGCAGCTACAACCAATAAAAAATAGTATCCTGGCATCTAGGAGTTAATCGTGAGAAACAAGCCTGAAACACACGATTGTGGTACGTGCCAAGCCAAATGTAGTAGATCGTGGATAGGGCTGTCCTAAAAGGCATATCTTGCTGCAATTGAACGAAGCCGAAGCGCATCCCACGGTTATTCCTTTTCCTGGCAATACGGACCATACGCGGACACCATAGGAGGGTAAGGTTATTTGAAGGCTAAGAGGGTGCGAGAGGGGGAAAGTTTTCAATGTAAATGAGTGGTGCTGTTTGGGAGATTGGGCTGATGTGGTGGAGAGGCCAGTCTCCATTTTTTCAGCATCTATTTTCAACAGCTTATTTCATTCAATTCGATCTAACGTTAGCTACCTGTTGCAAAAAGAATAATATTAATTTTGTCAATTCTGAGCTTGACTTGTTTAGATGCCCGGGCACAATTTTTACTTGGAGACAATTGTAATTGTAACATTCTCCAAGTGTCATTTTCATAAATATGATAGTAGTTTTCAAGACAGACCACTCATCGTGTGATGATGGATTTGCGTGATTTTATCTGACGACTAATTTAGTAGCCGAGACTTTAATATAATGTGCATTTTTACTGATTAAAGGAAATAACATACTAACTAAACAATCTAGTGAGGAAAAGAAAAGAAAACATTACTACTCAAAGATATAATAGGGAAAGAAGTTAATACTGTTCAAGTGGCAACGCAGTTTGTCTAAGTCTTGAGCCCACACCAAGATGATCTAATGCATGCCATCCGTTTGTTCGGATTGTCAATGTTGCTCCAAATGCACGCAACCACTCCGATCTTTCCAGTACAATACTCTTTATAACCTTCCTGCAAATTATCATTAGGTGTTTTTTTTAATTATGATATAGAGAAACATGTAAGGAAAAGGAAAATAACTGACCTGTGAAGAGCAAGTGCTGTGGCAAGGCCACATATTCCACCGCCAACAATCACGACATCTTCCACTGCAGCCTCTTCCATCTTCATCAAAGTTAAGAGTTCAGAGAGTGGTTTCGATGATTATATAAACAATGTTGTCAACACGGTTTTAGAGCTAATTAAGAGTTTGATTCAAATTGACCTTTCAATAAAAAGCGTCCGCGTTTTGTCGTATTAAATATGATTTGGTATTTGTATGGTCTAAAATTTCTGATCACTATGTTACTTGATCAAAGAATCTATTGGTCTAATTATGCAATTGCCAACAGATTTGGCCTAATGATGCAAAATAGCAACTCCATCCTCATAATTGCAACCTTTTCACTTCTTTATCCCTTATTTCAAAATGGTGTTAATAAATTGGGATGTGCCGATATAAGAGTCAACTACAATGCTATGTGTTTGAGAGTTCAATTTCTGGTGGGAGCAAGTAAAACCACTTAAAAGAATTGAGCTGCTCCATTGTTTTGGTGTAAATTCATTAATGGTCGGTTTAGTTAATATATAGATGACCAAATTATACTTAATTTTGAGATTCAATTTGTTAGTAAGTCCTTTGACATGGATTAGATCCATTAAAACTAATGTGGAGCTCAAATTTTGAAGAGAAGCTGAAAAGCATAACATATGAAAAAAAAAATCAGACGAGAACACACACACAACAACAACTTTTTTTTTTAGATTATTTAGTAGCTCTCATTTTCAAAGCAAGTAATTTTTCTTCGATTGATCCTTCAACGTTTAATCGCAGATTGATTTGAACATTTGTCCATTAATCTTTGATCATAGATTGATTTGAACATTAGAGGGTAGACGGCCGTCAATTATAAAAACAGTAATAATTAGAAAAACATGCCGGTTATTTATCAAAAAAAAAAAAGAAAGAAAAGAAAAAGACATGGCCGGTTGAGTATTTTGAGGTGTTGTCATGCACTAGGTTGATAACATCACACTCACAAAGTAAAGTAATTCATGGAACATTATGTGTGTCTGCATTTGTTTCAGCATTAAATGTTCGTCGATTAAAATTTAAGGAATATTCTTATTGTTACAAAACATGGCCAGGTACTATTGTTTCAACCAGATACATGCCTCTTATCTATATTCTATATATTAATATAAAGCAGATAACATATGTTGAAATTTGACATGTACCAATTTAAATGAACCACAATTGGCATTACATATAAAGATATGTTATAAAAATAATAATAGATATGTTTACATTATATCAATTAACCAATTTATATGGTAATTAATAAAATATACAATAAAAAATTAAAATATAAGAATGAATCTATTTTTTTTAAATAAACCTCCATTGCACATTTTAAAAATAAATACTATACGTGTACATATTGTTTAATATTTACCATTTTAAAAAAATCTTTATATTATTTTTCATATTACTGCTGTTATTTTTATCCGATAATATATATCGATATTTTTTTATTAATTTTGATCTATCAAATCTCTCTAAAAATTAGTTGCCATAAATAAGTGCAATTTCTAGAATTGGTATTATGAACTAATAAATTCACAACCAAATTGATTGTCATTGTAAAGTGTGTTTTGGGTATTGAATATGTTGATATTTCAATTAAAGATGAATGAATGATTTTGCTTTATGGAATATCAACTTTTTGCTTCACTATTATTTTTTAATAATTACTCTTTCACAATGTAAAATTTTATAGATTATGCAACAAATGATAATTGGCTTAATACATCGTTGGGCCATTTTCTTGACACGCTATATTAATTAAGTCACTTAAGTTTTTTATCATGTTGTAAGTCTTCAATCTCAGCAAAAATTTATGTTAAACAGATCCAAAAAATTATATATAAAAGATCAAAATGACAAACATTCATATATTTTTAGTTTGATATGGAGTTCGTTAGCAATATTTGTTAAATTGGTTATTAAAATATTAGTTGTCGAAACTGAGGGGTTTAAAAATATAGTAAAGAAAGCTAAAAGATTGACGAAGATATGCTAACAGATTTTAAGGGTAAAAGATCATTATAAATGCTATTGTTTTCAATCACAACAATAGGAGTAATTTTGATTTATTAAATCTAAATTTTTGATGAATAAATGTAATTTTTTGAGTAATTACTATTATATTTAATTTAGTATTTTTTTAAATGAAGTTAACTTAACAACAATATCTTTTTGATACTATTTTTTTATTATTTTATATTAATTTCAATCATTATGTTAACTTTTAAATAGTTATATAAACTATGGGAAAAAGTCTCACAATGTTTGGTTAATGATTGGAGTAAGTGTTGAATCAGTATTATATATTAGATGCTTCATGCCATAATTATGAGTGTCCAATTTATATCATTATTTGGTATTTAAATATACTTCTTGCTAGCTACATGCTCATATAGTAATAATAAAACATCCATTATTTAATACCCCCAGAGTTCAAATCGCAAAGAATAAGAGAACATTAGAGCATATTAGTTTATAATTGTCTCAATTTATTTCATCCAGAGCGATTTCAAGAGTAAAAAGTAGGTATGTATTGAAGATTTTTGATATGTTAAAAAAATAAAAATTCTTCAAACTATGTTCAAAAGATTGAATTTTGTAAAATATATTAAAAAATTCAAAATTTAATATGAAATTCATAATTATATTATTTTATTTTAATTTTAAAATTTAAATTATAAAATCTTGAATATTTATAAAAAAATTAAAATATGTTAATGGTATCCGTAGCAACGCCGGGGCCTTACACTAATTTGTTCTTAAAAAAAAAATTCTTTGACCAGGTTTCTTTTACATATAAGATTTTAATTTTAATATATAATTAATTCCGAGCGAATAAAAAGTTACTATAAAACATATGGAAGATCACAATACCAAACCTAACCCCTAAGATAGGGCAAAAAGAAAAGGCCAACTGAAACTGGAGGGCTACTCTCAACTTTATAAATGTAGTTTAGTGTATGAACTTTATTGTAATCCCACACAACTGCTTACTAAATATGTACACATTTATCCGATTGTAACACGTAGCGTAATTCTCTTTGAATTGGTCAATTGGAAAATAGTTAACGTGTACTTTCAGCTGGATATATGCATTATGATTCTTTATGAACATATTTATTTTAAGATTCGTCGCATCATTTTTTGTCGACACATGTAGAATTAGTTTCCGACCGAAATTAAAAATAAAAAATAGTTTTGTATTGTGTGTTGCTCTCATATAGAGGATCGCTATTTAGTTTAAATTGATTAGGATAAAAAGCATTTTCAAATGCAAAATGTCTATAATACCCCATAAAACTTTGAAGAAAAATTTAGAATTAATAATAAAATAATTTATATTTTCAAAATATTTTGGTCAAATCTCATAAAAATTTGTAGTTTTAATTAATTTTCAAGACCATTTTCCAATACAATGCAGAAGTTAATTAGAATAAAAAATAGATGTTGTATTATACCAAGTATACAGATTTGATGAAGATGAAAATATAACTAACGGAAAGTATCATACCTGTATTCAATGATGCAATTTGGATTAGTTACCCTTCCATTGCATCATCATCCGGTGCAAAGATCGTCAACGTTGATTGGTTCCTAAATCCGTAAATTTGAATATCAAGAAATGCAGCCAGCCATTATGGAATACCAGCAATTCCTTCGCCTGGTGAAAAGGACTGACATCATCAAAATCATCAGATACAGATTTGGATTATATCACTTGCCTTGCGTCAAGCATATTACTCATTCCTTTTCTCAAAGAATATTTTTTAAAATTCACACATATATTAAAAAAATAAATAAATTATATTATAATTTGTTATATTATCTTTATTTAGTTTAGTAGTAGTAGTTGAGATATAGTTATTCAAAATAATTTAATAAGAGGTAAATATAGAATAAAATAATAATAAAAATTTTGATTTTATAAAATGTCACTTATTTTAGTAAAAAATAATTTATCTAAAAAAGCATTTTTCGAGGAAAGGAGGCAGTAGTAATATAGTTTATATTAAAAAATAATAATATATTCAATTTTTTAAATGATGAAAAACTCTAATATATATCAAAAATATAGTTCACGATAACAATTTTTTTATTTATAAGTTGTATAATTATACTTTGAATTATTTTCCAAAATTTGTTAGAGTTAATTGAAAGATTTTCATAATTATATTTGCAAGATTTAAGTGGTTAAAAATACTAATAGTAAGTATTTTTTAAAACAATTGAAAGATTTCTATAGTTATAATTTAAAGATTTAAGTGGTTAATTAATAATAATACTTCAAATAATGTTTAAGAAATAATAGCATTTGTGTACTAAACTACTTAATTGTTTCAAAAAACAATAGCATTTAGTGTACTCCCTCCTTTTCAAAATAAGTTTTTTTTAACAAAATTATTTTTTTGTCAAAATAAATGACATTTTAAAAAATCAAGAAAATTTTGGACATAATTTTCTAGATATACCCTTGTAGTTAATGACTTCTGCTATATAATTTATTTTTGCAATGAGTTATTAATATGGATAATGTAGTAAAATAGCACCATATTTAATGTAATCTAATCATTTTCGTAATATGTGTGAAATAACCTTAAAAACACTTATTTTGAAAATAAGGGTACCACGACCCATTTTCGGGACCATGACCGGCGTACGAGGTGAACCGTCTATGGAAGTCCGGCCCATTTCGCACAAGCCTCATAGTACAGAACTTCTACCCAAATATCATAATTAAAGAAATATAAATAACAATTAAAAATATAAACTTTGTTTATTAAAAACAAACCATATATAATATTAAGTGCGGAAATTATTTCAAATTAAAACATTTGAAATGACAGAAACATAACAAAAACCTACACAACACCCACAGGAATCCGGTGTGGAGTATCTAACAAATTATACAAATGGGCCCGGTCAAAAGGGCAATGACCACAACATCAAAATCCCTCACTGAGCATCAAAAGTCAACGAACATAATCTCTCACAGTCACCTACAAGATAATAATAACAGGAGACAAAAACAACAAAGAAAAAGGGTCAAACCCTACGAGTGAGGGACAACACTCTAGATTGCCTCATATGTGCCTCACAAGACTGGTTTGAAAACCATTTGAAAAGTAACACATGCGGTATAGAACAGGTATACATACGTATACACTCTATACATAGTATGGTTTTCACGAAAACAATTTCGAAATCATTTGCAACCAAAGCAAACAACATGCACGAAATCTTTCTAGAACTACACCAGAAACTTTAAAGAACCTTTTCAAAGCTT
>CAODLS010369579.1:0-10883 GCA_948243855.1 Flueggea neowawraea
TCCAGTAATTATTGTAGACTTAATGTAGAACTATTGCTCCAGTGGTCTGCATTTATCCTCTTTCCTTCTTGTTGAACTTGGAATGAGCATGGACATAAAATTGATTGAGCATTGCGAGTAGTTTAGCTTTCTTTTAATTCCAAATAAGGGAACTCATAACTAGCTGCTGAATTAGTGAAGTCTGAATATATTTTATTTTATTCTATTCCATAAAATTTTATTGATGCCAAGTTAAACATTAGTATGTTCTCTCTATGACAAGCTGCCTTAGGGGACGAGTGGAAAGACCCGCAAATTGTCATTCTAAGTAACTATATCTCTAACGGGAATCTGCCTGATTCACATATTTGTAGGAAATTCCAGATTATGCCCATGTTCCAGGACGTGCAATTCTACATCGTGGTCGCCATCGACATGGAGCTCGACCTACTTTATCTGGGACTCGGATGAACTTGATTTTGTGGTGCAGAAGGTATCTTTGTCCCTCATTTTACATGCATGACATTGGTCTGTCCCCTCATTTGCAAGAAGTGTGCTGCGTACTTATGGCTGTAATTTGTAATATACAGACAATCAAACATGAAACAGTAGTCCAAGAAATTGGAACGAAATTGAGTGGTTTTACTATTTAGGCTCAATTATGCAGTTCACGACATTTCCCTGCTAGTACATTTTCTGCACTCACAGAAATTGAAATTCGGAAGACAAATTAGATATACTTTACTAGGCGATTCTTCAATACTAAGTAGTCAGATGGTCTAAGAGAACTATCAAAAAGGTCTAGTTCGAAATGATTGGTGTTTGCGGTAGACTGCTTTGTGCTTTAGTGAAGGATTTGGGAAGGAAGAAGTTCTCTGGTTGTGTTATTCACGGGAAGGAGAATAATTGTCTTGCAAAAATGAAGTTCTTTGGTGGCTTAGTGTGGGAATATGGTAAGTGATGCTATTTTCATTTCATTTTCTATGCAGTTCAATCTTTAGAGAAATGAAGAAATATCAAAAAGATTGTTCAAGCTGGTGTGGAGAATGCCGGCTTGAAAAAAAGGAAAGGCAACGTCTGTCAATTGCAGCCACCAAACTGGTATGTATCTTAAAATTATGTGAACATTACCAAAGAAATGATAGTTATTGTGGTGATGTCCAATTTTTATAGGAATTGCTGAAGAGGGATGGTATATCTGCATCTTGATTTGTTTTCCTATTGTTTGGCTTTGTGAAGTAGTAAAATTTCCTCCGCAATGCAGGCCTTTTCCCCCAACTTAAGTTTGTAAAACATCTTTGGCAGGCATGTTGTTAATATGAAGGGCAGTTTGTTTGATCTGTTGTTTAAGATTATACAGATTAATCCAAGTTTGTATTACCTCATCAACAGGTCTTTGTTAATTGCCCGAATGATGCTCAACTAATGAGTTACGAGATTCGAGCTGTAAAATTTCGTTTTTCTAATCAAAGCCTCTATAGTTAAAGTTTGTACTTTATTTGACAGTAATGCATTTTATGATAAGTTGGGCATGTTTGTTTAAAGAATTTATTTTAATTAACATATTACTATTCGTATTCTAAAAAGACGTGCTACTCTTTTCTTTTTCATCACAGCGGCTTTTTTATTTTTCATTATGTAATTTATATAAAAAAATTCCATTTGTGTTTTATCACTATAAACTTTCCTATGAGATCTTTGGGTTATATTTTCATATTGGAGACCTCCGGATCATTATCACATGGGAGATCTTTGAGTTAATTTTTGATATAGTACTTGCTAATTAATTATTCAATGACATACAAGAATTCCGGATGAAATTTGGCTTATTTGTGACAACATGGAAATTGGATTACAATGCCATATGGTAATGCTCATACAATATTGCTATTCAGTAGTAATTTATTTGGAATGCTTATAAAGCACAATATTTTTTTAGGCAATCATTGTTATTAATAGATTTTTTTGGTTGATTTTAAGTTACTAGGTTGTAGATAGCTACATGAATAACAGATCGGTCGATTGTTGCTCTAAACTCTTTCTTCCTTAGCATTTGCATATATAATTTAGTCGAGTTTCTTTTGACTTGCGTTTGTAGATTTTTGATATTAGCTTGTATATATGGTTTGTATTAATATATATGGTTATGTTTATATAAGGCATATATGCTTTTTTGATAAAATTTTATGATAACATATTGTTTTATATGGTTATATAACTATAATTTGATCACATAAAAGGTATAGTTAGGGAATATTGCAAATGATTGCCAAATCACCAATTTTAAAATGATCTCTCACTAATCCTAATTAGGGCTGGACATTTCAGTTCAGCCTGTGGACTAGGGCTGTGCATTTTGGCCCAGCCCGTGGGCCGGCCTGAAAAAAGGGCTGGGCTGGGCCAATAATTCTTGGCACATAGCTCGGCACGACCCTGAAATTTTTTTATATAATATAGAGTCGGACCTGGGTTTATGCTCGCACATATATATAATATATATTTTTATATTATATATATAATATATACTATATTAATTTGATGTATTATGTATTATAAATTAGTCAAAATGATATCAATTATAAATTTAAGAGTTGTTTAGTATTTATTAAAATATAATTTATATAATAAAGTATATGTTAAATTATATTTTGATAAAGAATATATAGAAAATTAATATTTTTTATTAAAAAATTTAGCCCTCGAGCTTGCCTGGCCTAGCCTATCCTTTTGAATGGGGTGGGCCTAGGCTGGGCATTTGGCCCGCTCAATCGGGCCTGGCTCGACCCAACCCGTATGACCGAGCTGGAAAAAACCTTTCAGCCCGGCTAGGCTCGGGCATTGCCTAGCCCTACCATGGACTAGTCCGAACCCAGACCTGTTAATATCAGAGCCTGGATTTGTGTTTTTAGCCCTCGGGGCCGAGTCGAGTTGGAAAAGGCAGTCAGATGTAAATCTTGGGTCGAGCTTGGGCTTGCAAAAATAGGCTCGGTGCAAACAGACCTTGGGCGGCTCGTCGTTTTTGAATGGACGAATTTGGGTCAAGCACTGAGCCCAATCAACCGAATCGGGCTGATTAGGCTGGAAAAACTTGACATAACTCGAGCAAGCCCTAATCCTAAACACTAGGGTGTCATATAAATGTATTACAAGGGCAAAAAGGGATTTTCCAGGGCGTTCCTTCAGACCACTTCTAACTTTACAGATATGGTATAGATTTATTAAATTAAGTTAAATTTTAAATAAGTTACAATTTTGATTTGAGAACGGGATTGAATCAACTCCTCATCGCAAACTTTTGTGTTAAGGTGACATAACACGATTATGCATAATAAGAACACAATAATAAACATACATGTAACGCTTTTACTCAAAATGATCAATTCATATCATAAGAATGTTGAGCCTGTTTATACCTTATTGACCCAAAAAGGCACCTTTAACACTTAATACCACAATTTAATACAACTTATCTAACTCCTTTTTTATATTTATTTAATTTATTTGATGATAACTCCTATAACCAATTTTTTAAAACGAATATGATTAAATAAAAAATGTGTCAAATAATATTAAAATATAATTAACCTATTTTTCAAAAATGTAAAGAAATGGACAATACTATTACTATATATATATATATATAAACAAGTAGGATGGGTCCCACCGGAACCGGTGGCAGCAACGCACGAACTAAACGAACCTCCACGGTCCACCTTCCTCCAGTATGCTCCTCTCTCTGCTCTGACTCTCTCAAGAAACCCTAATTCTATCCGCTGACAAGGAAACATGCAGAAAAATTAGCTTTGCAAGTTAACTGGTATTTCCAAAACGACATGTCACCGGACGCGTCAAAAATGAAGCCGACTGCCAATGACAACGGCGCCATGTCGCGGCAGCTGAGGCTGAGACTGAATCCGAACACCGATCACAACCCGGAGAGCTACAAGGACCTTCAACTGGAGTTCAGTCCTGTCCTCTTCAGCTCGCTGGAGCGGTACTTGCCTCCTTCCATGCTCAATCTCTCTCGCGACTCCAAAATCCACTTCATGCGTGACATTCTCACTCGCTACTCTCCTGAGTCCGGACGTATTCGCGTAATTATTGCTGTTTGCTTCCTCGTTATTTTCATTATTAAATATTCGTCTTCTGTTAACGATCTTATGGCTTGATCTAGAAGGCTTTTCTTTTTTTTTTTTTAATCGCAGGCTCAGAAGCATAGAGAGTACATACAAAAGATAATATCAATGTATCAGGTCGTGATTAATCTTTGCTATGTTTGTATTGGAGACGAATTCAGTACTTTTCATAGGTTATATGTTATGAATTTATTGAATTGTGTTATTATTTTTAAATTTTTGGTCCAGCTTTGGCTGTGGTTCTGTGATTTCACACGTCTAGAACTTCCGAGCGAAAGCTCGTTAATGTTGTTGTTATTGTTGTTATTTCTATTAATTTAATTTTTGCTTGCTCGTTAACAGCCACGGCATAGTGAAATCTACACCATGCGTGCAATGAGCTTTTTTGTTCCGTCGTTTTTGAAAGCCATCAGTGATAACACGGAAGAAAGTTTCAGGAGTATTATGGTGGAGCCTGTGCCGGGAGTTTATACTTTTGACATGCTTCAACCGAGTTTTTGTGAAATGTTAATGTCTGAGGTATCGTTATTGGGTTCATCCTTTTTCTTTTGTTGAGTAGGGGTATTCGGAATGTGGTTTAGTTTGTATGTTTTCTTATCAGGTTCTGATTAATTAGGTAGAGAGCTTTGAGAGATGGGTACATGACACAAAGTTCAGGGTAATGCGTCCCAATACGATGAACAAATACGGTGTTGTTCTTGATGACTTTGGCTTAGAAAACATGCTTGGAAAAATGATGGATGATTATATACGTCCCATGTCCAAACGTAATATGCTTTTCCTTGTGACTTAACTGCTAGGATTGAAAATCCATTTTGTAAAGACTTTAGAAGTTTTGAAAAGTAGTCAGTGTTTTTCTTTTATTTGTTCTTTGTTGCAGTTTTTTACCCTGAAGTTGGTGGATCTACTCTGGATTCTCATCATGGTTTTGTTGTCGAATATGGAACAGATAAAGATACCGAGCTTGGTAGGTGCTCGCTTTTTAAACATCTGCTTTTGCAATTGCTAAGGTTAATGTTTCATTATCCATCTCCAAATTGCCTCTCGAATGTTAACTAATGTTCTCTTTTTGTGATTCATTACATCAAGTAATGCTTCCTTCAGTTCTTCTACTTTTTCTTGCCTTGGATTAATCTGCATGAACATTGAAAGTTGGTTGTTTGGTTCAACACTGACTCATAGAATTCTAAAGTACAGTTTCCATTTTCTGGATTAGGTCATTTTGATAGAGAAATTTCTTCCCAGTACCAAGTGTACTCTATGCTTTTCCTTTTCTTCCCCTCTCTGTTCTTTTTATTAAAACATTTTTACTGTATCTACATAGGATATAATCGGTGAAGTCCGATTTGTGTCTTCTTTGTAGGTTTCCATGTTGATGACGCAGAAGTCACCTTGAATATTTGCTTGGGCAAGCAATTTTATGGTGGAGAATTGTTCTTTCGTGGTGTTCGATGTGATAAGCATGTGAACACTGCGACCCAATCTGAGGTATGTTAGTTGTCTTAATTTGCATATTCTTCTCTTTAGCTTGGCATTGTTTATGCTGGGTGATGCAGTCATATGTTTTAGAATCTCAAATTGTTTCAGTAAATATTGTAGTTGAATTCATGAACTTGATGTGATAGTTTAAATTTGCTCTCATGGTCTGCATTTATTTTTTTTTCCTCGTTGAACTTGGAAAGAGCATTGACATAATTATGATTGAGCATTGTGAGTATAACTTTATTTTGATTCCAAAAAAAGGGTATTCATAACTAGCAATGGAATAAATGATGTAAGAATATATTTTATTTTGTAAAAGTTTTTTATGATTCTGTGGGTTCTCTCTACGAATAGCTGTCAGAGGGGATGACAGAAAATACCAGCAAATTGTTATTCTTACTAACTATATCTCTAACGGGATTTTGCATGATTCACTTTTTTGTAGGAAATTTTAGATTATGCCCATGTTCCAGGACGTGCAATTCTACATCGTGGCCGCCATCGACATGGTGCTCGACCTACATTTTCTGGAAATCGGTTGAACTTAATTTTGTGGTGCAGAAGGTATCTTTGCCATTACAATAGACCGTCACCTCATTTGCAAGAACTGTGCTTCATACTTACGGATGTAAAAATACATTTTCCTCGCATTTTCCGTGCAGTTCGGTCTTCAGAGAAATGAAGAAATATCAAACAGATTGTTCAGGTTGGTGTGGAGAATGCCGACGTGAGAAAAAAGAAAGGCAGCGTCAATCAATTGCAGCCATGAAACTGGTATGTATCTTAATATTATGCGAACATTACCAAAGAAATGATAGTCATTATAGCAAAATAATCTTTTGGTGTCCAATTTTGATAGGAATTGCTGAAGAGGGATGATATATCTGCATCTTGATTTGTTTTGCTTTGTGAAGTCGTAAAATTTCCTCAACAAAGCGGGCGTTCCTCCCCCCCCTCCCCCAGTTTTTTGTAAAGTTTGTTAAACATCTTTGGTAGGCTTCTTGTTAATATGAAGGGAAGATTGTTTGATCCAAGTTAGCCATCAATGTTTTCTTCACTAAAAAAGGGTGAGGCTTATCAGTACTGGATTGGCTCCTAATTCTATTAGCTAAAAATTTTGAGCTAGGCAGGGTTGTCGAACACATTTAATTCCATTTAAAGCAATCTTTGTGAACAAGCCATCCATGATAATTTCACATTTATCATCAAATTCTCCACATTACATATCACGTTGGCTGCCTCATCAACAAAATTGACAGAGACATTAACTCTGTTAGCTAGCTAGTTGTGCCGGAGGGTTGTAACCGCTCTTTTCTAGTAACGATGAGGTTACAAGCAGTAAGCAGTGGCGGAGTTAGAATTTCTGGCTACGAGGAGTGGCAAAGTTAGGACTTTCTGCAAGGAGTGACCATTCTTGTAATGGTTCTGTTAATATTATAGTGGAAAAAATAATAATTATAATCACCGGTTACACGACGCCTAAACGGGTAGTGTTAAGGCAAAGTGAATACAGCAAGAGTTTTAACAGAAATTCACACGTGGAAAAAGAAAAAATAATAGTATAAAAATAATTTTATTTTAAATATTATTGAATAACAAATTTTTTAATCGACATGATACATTGTTTTTGCCAAGTGATTTTAATTGAATGCATTTTTAATTAAATTGTAAGTTTTCAAATTAAAAATTTAAGAAGCAATTACATTAGCGTCTTTAAGGTAATTCATAATTTTTTACTGTGCCACTGAATTTTCAAAAGGTTCATATTGCGTCTATATCTGTTAACACCGTGTTGACATGTCAGCTTTTGCTAATCATGACAGCTAAGTTGATATGTGTTTCATATGTCGCGTCATCAAAGTTGACGTTTCTCATTAATTTGGGTTGACGTTAATAGTCAGTGATGCAATAATAGGGATGTCAATGGGTAAGGTATGAGTAGGGTATACCAATATCCTTATATATACCCGTAGTTCATATCATATACACATACCCTATCCGTACCCATGCGTGTAAAAAAAATTACCACTCGTACCCTATCCACATGGTATCTGTTTACCCGTAGGGTACTCATTTACCCATGATTTAAATTTAGTTAATTAACTTAAAAAATAATATTCACTAATTTAAAACAATAGATTAAAAAAATACACAAGACAATATGAAATAATATATTCACACAATATAATATAAAAACTATAATTTGCAATTGAATGTAGTTAATGAAATAGTAATGTGATAAGTTATCACTTGATGAAGAATTTATACAAAAATTAATAGCAAATATCTAGCAAAATACATTTATAGTCTCATTCTAGTTATAAATCAATTTATTTAAATATGAAAATTCATTTACCTTCAAAAGACTTTCTCTCTCTATGTATGTATGCACGTATGTATGTATGTATGTATGTATGCATGCATGTATATCTAAATATATATGTATGTATGTATGTATGTATGTATGTATGTATGTATGTATGTACAGTGGCGGAGCCAGGAATCCAGCTAAGTAGGGGCTGGATCTGTTTAGCTAGATTTCTCGCTCCGTGATGTGTAACAAAAAAAAATATATAATAGAAATTTAAATTAAATTAAATATTCGAATACATGTACTAATTATGCAACTATTTTTGCACAATCGAACTAACAGATGACAATTGTTTTCGACGAGTCGTCATGACTTGAAAGCATTGCAAAATAGCTTCATTATCAATAGATATAAAAATTTCTTTCTCGATATATACCACCAAGATGTCATTCATCTATTCATCTCTCATTCTATTTTGCAAATCCGTCTTGATAACATTCATGGCAGAGAATACTCTTTCAACAAATGCAGTTACAACTGAAAGAAGCAATCTCAATTCAATTAAATGATATGTCAAATAGAAGACTCGAGCTTTTTTAGTTTGAACTAAGTTCTTTGCAAGACTTCCCAAATCTTGAATGCTGCAGAATTCCTCGCTATCTTTTATATTAGAAATATAAGTTCGAAGATGATAACGAAGAATCATAAGTTCTTTCCAAGTGAAATCTTTTGGATAAAGTTTTGCAAGATGAACAAATTTTTCAATATTGAAATTTGCAAATGAATTCTTTGGATTGAGACAATTCATGCAAAGAAGTAATTATGTATTTGTCTCTAGAAAGCGAGTTTCCATCTCTTGTATAATTAAATCAAGAACCTAGAAATAAGAAAAAAGAAAAGTTGTTAATTTAGTGCGATGATAGTAATAAGATATAATGGAAAGAAAAAATATGTATAATCACCTCACAAAAAATCTCCACCCGATAATAGTGATAATTGGTAACACGGCCATCTCGCTTCATACGAACACGATATTCGATGGTATCTTCCATATTAATAATATCAATGGAATTAGTCACACAAAATTGTCCCACTTCCTTGAAAAAGTTGTCCCATTCATATTCATTCTCCCTAAAATGTCGCAACTCCTTTTTAGTTGCATCGATCAAAGACCTAGTTTGAATGATATTTTGATCTCTTTCTTGAAGAACAAGTGACAAATCATATACTAATCCAAGTATACGTATCATCAAGAATAAAACAAAGACAAAGTGTTAGGTCTCCATCCTAAAAAACAGAGTCTTACAAAAATCTCTTGTATCTGGATTAGAACCATCATAATACACAGCTTGAAGCACTTCAGTTATTGAAGGCCACATACCTTGTAGACGATTTAAAGTGTTGAAATGTGATTCCCATCGAGTGTCACAAGGTCTTTTTAAGCTAGTTTCTTAATTTAAGCTTCTGCCACTACTAATTTCTACACGTTCAAGACGTTCAACAATATTGTCATGCTCGATTTGTTGTCCTTTCTTTTACAAGAATATCCACATTCATTCACAATCAAGCTGACAACATTAAAATATCACTCACAGCTCAATGATCTCTGGCAATAGTTACAACAACTAATTGGAGTTGATGAGCAAAACAATGGACGTACTTAGCAGAAGGATTTTCCTTCAATATAAGTGTTTTTAAACCATTGAATTCACCCCGCGTATTTGATGCACCATCATATCTTTGACCCCTCAGACTTGATAAAGATAAATTATGTTTGGCAAACAAAGAGTCAATTCCTTCCTTCAAAGTTTTTGAACAAGTATCAGTGACATGAACAATGCCTAAAAACCTTTCTATAACCTCTCCATTATTATTAACATATCTAAGAACGATTGCCATTTGTTTCTTAACTGAGATATCACGCGACTCATCGACCAAAAGAGAAAACTTGCGATCTCCAATGTCATTTAGTAACGCACGTGTAGTTTCGACAACACAACAATTTGTTAAATCCTTTTGAATTTGGGGGAAGGTCATTTGATTGTTGGTAGGAGCATTTTTCCCAGTAACTTCACCAACCTCTGCACTTTTTTCACTATACCATGCCAACAACTCTAAAAAATCCCCTCTATTTAAAGAAGTTGATGATTCATCGTGTCCACGGAAAGGCAACCCTTACCGCAAAAGCCAACGAATGACATCCAAAGATGCCGTCAAACGAGTGCGATAAGCAACTTCTTCGACACGCTCGTGTCTTGGGTAATTATAAGAGATACTCTGTCTTTGGTTTTTAAAATTGTCAAATAAAATTCTTTATGCATTGTGTGTACTATTCACATCTCCCAAGTGGTCATTAAATTTTTCAAGTGCCTTCTTCCAATTATTGAAACCCATTTTTAGAAACACTTCATCCCCAAAATGATTTGCATTGATAGGCTTGAAAAGGTAACACCAAAAAAAATGCGGCATTTTTAGACACACTATACTCCAACAATGGATGCTTCTCGACCTATCTCGGTTTAAAACTTCTATTATTTTGCCCATATTTTCTTTTGGAAAAATTATGACTTTTTGGTTGACAATGACCTTTAGAAATGTACTCTCTTCGAATTCGATCCCTAATCCGAACATCAAAATCTTCAATTAGTTTTCGTAGTGCTGGGTCACTAATTATGTCATCCGGATTAAAATCCAACTCACTATTTTTCATTCTTTCATTTGCATCCGAAGTGAGTGAGACACCGGGAGTTCTTGAAGATTCAATATTACTCTTCGGTCTCTTAATTAAAAATTTCTCCATAGACTACATCAATATACAAAATAATAACAAAATTAAATCCACCTAAATCAATTAACCTAGCAATTAAAAACATTAAACAAAATTTAAATCACATTCAATCACAAATTCAAATTTATTCTAACAAAATTTAAATTCAAATCTATTCTAACAAAATGTAAATTCAAATCATTATAGC
>CAODLS010369587.1:0-13899 GCA_948243855.1 Flueggea neowawraea
AATAGTTTCCTTTCTTGTGACGATTTAACATTTAAGTCATCGACTAATATTACAGCCCAATTAACGGAACCACTAATTAGAGCATCCAAAATTCCGGAATGAAGCCACAAATCGAAAAGCTCATGCCAAAATCAAACATCAAGTTCATTAAAAAGGTTAAATCATGGTCTAAGATATGGACAGCTAGTGATCATATACAATATAAGCACAACATGCATGCATGAAGTTGCCATTGTTGTTGCCCATGACATGCCCATAACTAAACCACGCAAATGAGGGCACGTGATCGAGAGGGAACAAAAACCATTCAGACCAAAGACTGGGAACTGAGAAAATATGTTCTGTGAAGACATGGCAAAGTCACTGTCGCATGTGAACTACTAGGGTTCAAAGAGTCAGAGATAGCAACTACAAGGATCAGGATTACTTCTCTGCAACTCAATATTAATCACTTTCACATTTACTTCCCAAAACCTAGGCATTAAACTGTCAAAATAAAGTACGCGTTCATTCTCAAAGTTCTCACATCAAATTTCTAAGTCAAATGTGGTAGCGATTTAGATTGCGGAATGTATTTTTAAAATTGAAGGAAAATGAATTTAGTTTTTACGTCGGCAAGTAATCGACTCGAATGTAGTTTTGCTGTTGGATAAATAATCAAATTAGGAGCTAGTTGTTACGGGTCAGATTCTTGGCGCAATGACCTATCCGTGCGGTAACCTCGGGCCCCCTGCACTCCCGAGGTTAAGACTTGATCAATCTCTGATGCTCACTGATTTTTCCATCCTTTGGGCTTATAAGGGGAGCAGTGACAACTCTCGACCAGTGCGGTGTCTAGATAGCACGTTCATCCGTCATGTGTCTCGAGACAGATGCATCACTTATGGCAAGTATTCACCACTTTGCACTGCCCCGTAACCCACGATTTTGCTCACCAGCAAACATCTCGTTCATCCTGCGTGTCAAGATAAACGGCTCGTGACATAGTGCTAGAAATATCGGCAGAACATTACCATGTTATAATTATTTGATAAATACCGTGTTAGAAGCGTGTGTTTGTGATAATTTGAGTTGTAATTGGAGATTAATAGATTCAATAGATTATGTAAATGTTTAATTGTAAATCGATAAATTTAGTAAAATATTGTATGTACAACAAAAAAAGAGACGTATTTTAAAAAATAAAATATATTTATACAGTTTTAGATATGTAATCTATTTTTTTCAATATACTTATGATCTCATAAAAAAAATCAAGTATGGTATTATATTGTTTTTGAATTAAAACTAAAAATGTTGCTATGTTGGGTTAAGTTATAGCCGTATCTTTCATATATGTGAGGGAAGCATGGGTTATACATTTTTGGCAAGCGTAGAGCAGGAGTGAACAGTAAGGAGAGACGACCATGCCCGTCAAAAAACCCATGTTGTCCTACAGTCAATGTGCCTTCTGATCCCATGTTTTTTGGTTTTAGCAGCCATGGCATGTGTGGCTTAAGTCACTCATATTTTAATTCAAGGGACCCGGGACCAGACATGTTGATTAATTGAAGAAATGGAATGAGGAGTGTTACTTACAATCAATATTGTCTAGATTACATAACTAATTGTAACAACATTCTTAGAGATTGTTTAGCATTTTTTCCCCCAAAATGAATGCGAGAAAAAATATTTTACAAGTCCAAATGATTGTTCATTTTTTTTTCTTAAATACGAAGGTGAATCTAAATTTTCTGGACAGTCTTTTCGATTAACATGTCTAACAATTAACCCATTTAATTCGTAGTTGTTATAATTGAATATGAAAAAGAGACGCACCACTTGGTTTATCGTCTCAACTTGCGGATCCTCAACATGTTAATCATATGCTTACATCCACACAACGCGTATAGTGCAACTTGTAAATACTGATAATTAACTCTTTGGTCTTTATTGACGTTGCTAAACCATTTTTTCGATTAAATTAATTTCTTTGCAAAGGATAAAAAGAATTTCGCGGCACAAAACAAGCAAGTTGCTACACGGCATGATCACATGAAAAGGAAAATGGTAAACCAAATACCACCTGCACTGCTGCACAATAGGCCACCTTACCGTGTTCAAATATGTATGCTCCACTGTTGCACCATATTATCTTTTTTAAAAACTCTCCAGTTCGATTCTCACTAAACACTTTCATAAAAAAGATGAAAAGTGTTAATTGTGAACCACAAACAAGATTAATCTAGGACCATTAAATCAGATGTTAATGACCATCAATATTCATTTCGAAAATTAAAATATTAAGATTTTTTATAAGTAATTTTTTTAAATTCTAATATTATCTTTAATAAGTAAAATTTGCTTATGAATATGTTACCAGCACGTTATTGGTGGACCATATTAGATTTAATTACTTAGTTTATTAACTTGTGCAAATTGTGGACCTTTGTCATGGATGAACAGAAACCGTTCAATTTAGTGCAACAGATATGTGTTTTATGGAGTGCATATTGATCCGATTGTAATAAATGAGATTTTATCAAATGATTTAGATTGTTAGGGCAATAATTATGTTGTAAGAGTCTTTAATATTTGTGTCTCAACATAGGATTTTGACCCAATTATGTCTTCGTACCAAATTATGGCAAAGGCCATCTCTTTTGTGGTCCATTTTGTTGAATATCAATTCTCAAGGTTACGGTGGTGTTCCATGCCCCTGACCGATTGCGAGTTAAATTAACCCATTGAGATATTGTTTGTTGTGGGCTTGGCTTCTCACAGTTATGTTTCTACAAAGATGTTTCAATAGTTTGAGAGAAGGAGGTGTTTATAAACAACTCTTAGTTTCGACTCTTAGATAATATGGGAGCATGACACTACAATAATCCCTAATCAAGACTAAGCAACTTGGGAACACGGCTTTTATCTTGACGATTTTTCTCGAATTCTCATAGACAGTGTCAATTGTTATGCACCATATTCATTGACGATTGCGCTCTGCACCTATTCACTGAAATATTGTCTGCTTTAGGCTTGCCATTATAGACCTATACCCTTACGGTTTTATCTATAAAAAGACATTTAAGTGGTTTGAGGGAAGTAAATAATTATAAGAGACCCGTGGTCTCAGCAATGTTTGAACATGACACTATAACAAACCTCTTAGTCGAGGCTAATAGGCTTTAAATCACAGCTTTAAACTCGACGATTTTTTACTCGAGTTCCCACAAATGGCCCCGATTGTTATGAATCATGACCCTCGACTATCGCGTGCTAGGTCCATTGACGGAGATATTGTTTGTTGTGGATCTGGACCCTCACTTTTTTTCTCTAAAAAGATGCCTTAATAATTTGATGGAAGAAGGTACCTATAAGTGACTATTGCTCTTGATTTCTAAGTGATGTGGGAATATGACACCACACCAGCCTTCTTGTCGAGGTTAAGAGACTTAAGAATACAACTTTAGTTCGATGGCTTTTTTACTTGAGTTCCCATCGATGCACCAATTGGTGTGGACCATGTCTCTCGATGATCTTGCTTTAAATCCATTCATTGAGGTATTGTCCGCTCTCTCACAATTTTGTTATTGAAAATGCCCCTCAGTTGTCAAAGCATGAAAGTATTTATAAACGATTTTTAACTCAATTTTTAAATAATGTAAAAATATGACATTATAATAGCCCCCGACCGAGACAATGTAGGAACATGACACTATACTTATCTTAACACGGTATGCACTTCGAAAATTTTTTTGGTCACAAAAAAGATGGTGATCCTGTTTCATGATGCACAAATTGTTGAACATAAGTGTGATTTTTTTATGTGTTGATTAATGCATAAGTTTGAAGATTCCAAGGTTCCTAGATATGTTCAAAGATTTCTCATAGTTAAAATACCAGATTTAGCACTCTCCTTATCACTAATTAATTTTCTTTGAAAGAATATACTTAAATTAGAATTTAAAATGCACCAAGTTGATACAAGTGAATGCATTTTAAAATCTTTTAAAATAAAAATTAAATTTAGTAAAATTTAATTGATATATTACATATTTAACATCATGTATAATTTCAAATTAACTTTAGAGTTGTGGTAGAATATATGAATTCCTTCCTTCTTAATCAAATGTTCGAGTTAGAACTTTGGTTATAATGAGCTTAAATTTAAACTCCGATAAAATAAGTTTTGCCACCTCCAAAGGTCCAACTTGATAAAGAGAGCTTTATAGCTCACATAGGTGCAGATTAATGAGATATTAGATGATGTTATTAATCCATCAAATTTATCAATGTTAATGTACCAAAACAAACATAAAATATAAAGGCGATGAAACAAGAAGGCATTAATGTAGCAGTCAAATTTCTTCACTCACAAACATTCGTATATCACAACTAGATCCCATGGAACAAAAGAAAGGTTAACCAAAACAACAGTTGTTGATTAATTGTGATTTCTTTTAGATTCTGTTTGAAACACTAGAGGAACTATTATGATAGCCATGTGAATTGGGTCAGCTTGAAAAAACATTTTTAGTTGATTAAAAATATAATCAATAATTAATAAATCACAATCAATTTGCGACAAGCCTATACAACTGGGAACTACAAAGATTAAAAAAGAAAGAAAGAAAAGAATAGAAAGACCCAAACTCTTGGTGGGACCCAAGTTCTTAAATTTGGTTGCTGCCAGACAAGGCCAAGAAAAAAGAGACCAAACCACAACTAGAAAAACCCCTCTCTACCCCGCCCCAGAACACTTAGCATCACTTTCAATTCTCGCTTCTTTCATTCAGGCATTTTCACAAACACTTGCCCAAAAGAACACTTTCTTTTTTCCTAAAATGGCCAGACCGCAACAAAGATACCGTGGCGTCCGACAAAGGCACTGGGGCTCTTGGGTCTCCGAAATTCGCCACCCTCTATTGTAAGAACTCTTTTTTCGATTAAAATCAAAACCTGATGGACAAGTTTTTACTTGGTTTCATGCACGTTTCTGACAATCTTTCTAGTTCTAAAAGAAATGTTTGTTTCTTTTTTCTGCAGGAAGACAAGAATTTGGTTAGGGACGTTCGAGACCGCGGAGGACGCGGCGCGAGCTTACGATGAAGCTGCGAGATTAATGTGTGGACCAAGAGCTAGAACCAATTTCCCTTATAACCCAAATGCACCACAAACTTCTTCATCAAAACTTCTCTCTGCCACTTTGACTGCCAAGTTGCATAGGTGTTACATGGCTTCACTTCAAATGACAAAACAAGCTTCACTTCATGATCAACAACAACAAAAGACTCAAACTTTGAATGTTAATCGTGCAACAAGCAATACAAACGCAGGCACCAATGGCGTTGCTGTGAAAAGTGAGGAACTTGGTTCATGTAATTTGCCAGAGAAAAGACCAATGCAAGTTGAAGAAACAGAGGCCAATTGGGTTGTCAAGAAAGTTCAAGTTGAGAATAGTCAGCAATACTTTAAGCCACTTGAGGAACATCACATTGAACAAATGATTGAAGAATTGCTTCATTATGGGTCAATTGAGTTATGCTCTGCTCTACCACCTCAGTCTCTGTAATGTCCAACAAGAATTCTCAGAGAACATGGTCCGGGGATACTTTTAATCACTTACCACTAAAAAAAAAATGGAGCATGCAAATGGCTCTCTTTAGTCTTTAGTCTAGTGATCATCTCTGCCAATAGCACTCATTTGCTAATTTAACCCATTTTTCTCGACCCTTTCAATAGTTCCTTAGCTGTTTTTCATCCCTTTCAGACTATCACTCTGGTCCCAAGAAGTGTTTCTGAAGCAACTCATTAAAAAACATGTTCAATGTACAGTGATATGATTATGCATTATGTTAGCTTCAATGCAATTAGTGGAAGTTTTATTCGGAAATTTGTGTCACTTCCTGAGTCTTCCAAAACATTTCAGTAAAAAAAAAAAAGAAATTGCAATAAGGATGATATTTTTGTAATTAGCAATCTAGATTAGGTCGCTCACTCAATTTTTTTTTTTAATTTTTAGTTCAGATGAAACAAACAATGGATGCATCATTGCATGTACTAGATTATTGGTTTAATTTGTTTATACAATGTAGAAATTCTGGTAAAAAGTAACAATTTAACAGAATGATGGAAATAGAATCATGTCTTAGAATTTTGAATTATAGATGAGATCCCAAGTATCCACTTAGTGATTCGATTTGTGTTCATATGAAAAATATTCTGTTGAAATTAATTCTTTTAAAAGTTAGAATCTCAAGCAAATTTTTTGTAGAGAAAGAAATTCTCAAAGCATCTTTCCCTTCCCCCACCTTTAGAAAAGGTTAAGGCCAAGGAATTAACCACAAATTAGTTTTGTTTCTATGTTCCGCGTATTGTGTGCTATTCTTGTCATTTATGGAATAAAACAACACATCAAACATGATTAACTAATTTGAAACTCAAAAAAGTATAAGGTTTTTAAAATTAAAATGTCACGTAGTTTGCTCATAAGTTGTTGGTTCAAAGATTTTTTTTTTGTCAACAATGTAAAACTTGTATTCATCCAGATAAACCTCAATAACAAAGAATTACAGTGTAAAATGGTGGATTAAGACCCCAAATAACACAGCAACTAAATACCAAGCAAGACATAGATACCAAAAGTAGAAACAAAATTACAACAAATCGAGCAAATCTGCTAATAAAAGCAAGAAGTTTTGCCACGGAAAGAAGTCCACCGGAAATGGGATTGGCCTCTGTCGCCAATGTGGAAATGTTGTTGGACTTCCGCCTTCGAAAGTCCCAAATTTCACCACTGGAATTACAACAAATAGCAGCACACCCCGCTGCTAAGAAAATCGAAATCCAAGCCGTGACACAATAGAAAGCAAAGACACCCAAACAAGGAAACCACGGTAAAACCGTAAGGCCACCGTCGACTATGTCCACCGCCATAAAGTTGCTATCTTCTCTCCAAACCACAACCGCAACAGTACTGTGATTTCGGACAAACAAGAGCATCACCAAAAGCCATCCAAGAACAAACCCATCTGCAATACCCACAAAACGAGACAAAATCATGGACAAAAGCCATAAGAAAAGAGGTAAAGATCCTAAAATCAAGAAAATTTAACAGAAACAAACTAGATCTGAACTTATTAAGTAAAAACATAAAGAAAGAGGGGGGAGGGCTGCCACCATCCAGAAGAGACTGACGGCAACCCATTTTGTTGGTTCAATGAAAACATACTAATGCTGACAAATTTCACCGGTTAAAAAATAAATACTTGAATCTCATTTTAGAAAAAAAAACATTTATTGAAAGGAAAAAAAAAACGAATTACTTCTGGTGAATTAAGTTGTACACTCATTTAATTTTAAATATGAGTATAGATGTGCTATATCCCCTAATCAAAACATAATCATAAGAAGGCTTGAATTTTTAATAGAATTGTTAATATGGATGCTTTGTAACGCATGCAAGATCGGAAAAGTGAAGTTTCCATGGATGATGGAACATGAAAATTATGGACAGTGTCTGTTCATGTCAGAAAGATAAGTGACCAAATTTCAATGGTGGTTGAAAAAAATGAAACCCTTTTGAAATAGTTGGGTGTTTGAAATAGTTTTTGGATTCTTTTAAAAAATAAAGCAGCAGGCTTCTGGTTGGAATTGCTGCTGCTATTTGAAGAAAAAAAGAAAAGTGACACTGAATGCGATTGAGTGGGTGTTCTAGTCATTTTTAGAGGTCCCTTCTCCCTCTTTTATTTATTAAAGCTCATACATTTCTATCCATCGTTTTGCCACGAACAGCATAAGAAAGACCAACAACCAAAAAAGGTCTACTTCAAATTTTTTCTTGTAATTTGAAACGTTGTAAATCCTAACTAGGTATATTACTTCTTAATCAGAGTTCTCGAGTTTAAGTGTTGGGTGTAAAAAAGTTTAAAAACTCAATAAGAAGAGTGTTATGATCGACAAAAATGCTACTTAATTCGAATCCTGAATTAATCAGATATCACAAAAGTATAATGCATATGGATGATTTAATAAAAAAATACACAAAAATGATCGAAGTTTGTCGGCACATTTTAATTCAATCAAGTATGCAGCGTTTTCTTGCATTAACGTTTCCAAGCTATACATGGTAAAACTAAAAGAAGTACATAGAGTATTACCAACAATATGTCATCAGTGATGTGTAATTGAGAAGATCATATTATCTGTTTTAGCATAGATAGTTTTTAAAGCAACAATCAATTTAAGGTTATAATTAAGTAGTATTGTGGGGTTTTTGTCCTGGCCATTGCATTGGTGGCTGAGATGTTAATGTTTTCAGCTTTTTCTGATAAAAAAAAAAAAACTTAAGGCTATAACTTTTAAATGTCTCTGCCAAATTTGTATTTACCTTGTGTTTATGATGATTTACCTTACATGGGATGTGCTTTTTACACTACATGACAGCGATTTTGAGGTTCACATCTTTGACTGTCATTTTCATTTATGATTCTGAATCTTTTTCTAGTTGAGTAAAAATTCTGCACTACAATAACGGGAAACAATCTCTAACCCGTTAATTGGCAATATGTGGATTCTTTTCCTAAATATTCTTTTGTTCCAAGTATATCTACTGATTGCATCTCATTTCATAACAGACAAAATGGAAAACATCGTGTAGATACAAGGTAGTTTAGTTACAATATAAGAGGCAGGTTCGAATCACTTTTGGGTTAATAAATGAATGAATACCTTCCTTCAAATATAAAGTAGTAAAATTAGAATTTTTTTTTATCGGGAAGTAAAATTAGAACATAAGAGATAGGTTGCAGCTAGATTATCATCCTCTCTCAAAGGGTCAAAGAGTTAACTTGTTAGGATGTATTCCCATTAAACACGAACACGCGTTGCGCTTGTTGCTAGTTAGATTGACTTTCTATAGTATCTTGAGGCTATCATTCTCTCTCAAAAGTTTAACCTGTTAGAATGTACATCATCAACGTTTATAAGCTTAAAATTTATTTCTAATCTATCAGATGTGAGATTCGATTAATATGTGTATCAAATGCAATTGTTTGTTAATACTCTTTACAATTCTGAGCCTGTGTTTACCAAAAAAAGACCATAGATAATTCGCTTCAAAGTTAATAACACATATCCTTCCAATTGCTTGAGTAAGTCTCGTTACCTTAACAAACCTTTCAAACTCTGTCAAAGAAACAAGCCTTACTAACTCCAAAAATGCAAATTCCAGCTTCTTGGTTCAGCGAAACTACAGAACCGATTATCGTATCTTATTAACAGTCATTATAAAAGAACTGTTAAATTTCCTCTCCTCTCCTTTAGCATATTTATTTACTGTTATAGTACTATGCCTGTAATTATTAATATGATCACAAACACAATAGTAACTCTACCACATCAAGATGAATTAAACTGAAAAGAAAAATTAAAACAAACTAGCTACTACCATGTCTGGTTTGTTGTTGTTGGCGTCTAGTCTCTTTCAACAAAACTTCATGATTGTTTACCTGTTTGAAAATTGATTTCGTTCCCCACAATCATCAAAAATTAAAGTTGTTTTAGTCCTTATTATATTGTTTTACTTTTGATTCAGCAAAGTTGATTAAATCATGGCCATGTTAGTGAGTTTACCATCATTAAAAGTTTGAACTTTTGTGAGGCCTCTCGGGAGGGGCACTTGATATTTCACCTGACCAACCAACCATCAAAAAATTTTCTTTTTCGGTTGTATCAAGGGAACATTGTTGCATGTTCACCAATCACTACTTCAGGAGTAGTAAATGAACGGGAATGTTAGCCTGCTAATTACTTTATCTTTTCATTAGTAGAAAATAATTAATTAGTGCTTTGATAAATTTGGAATATTTTTACTTCAATGAAATTCCTTGCATGCATGGTAGTAGTAATTTAATAGTGAATGAACTGGTACCTTGATAGACAATGGAATTGACATAAATTGGCTCTCGACATGTCATCATAATTTCTCATTTTTATAAACGATAGTATATTAACTATCAGCTAATTCCAAAAAAAGAAAAACCCTATCAGCTAGCTAGTTAACATGTGAATGTAACTTATTAGTAATAGAATAAATTTAAGGATTAAGGGGTCAAAAATTCGATTGCCAATAGGAACAAATAAAATAACTTATTGAAAAAACAATCAGCCAAATGATAGAAGTAGATTAAGAATGGATAAATTAGATACCTTATATTAAAAATTCACAGAGAATGACAAATATTTTAAAAATTAGAACATAATACTAAATTTCATTGGGAGTACTTGTTAAATTTTTATTATAATGCGTAACAAAACTAAGATAACTTTATTATAAATAAATAAATACTGTATTTTAAAGAAAACACTGCATAAAGAGCTATGGAGTTGCCTCAGTAGAAAACCAGCCACACCAGAGACAAAAAAAATTAATATTAACTAAGATAACTTTGTTTCATGATGTGTAACAAAATAATGGCACAAATAAGAACAAAAATTATTGGGATAAAGTATAATAGAAGATTTAATAAAGCATTCCAGTACAATAAAACTTTACTTATAAGTATTACAGATACCAAATTAATCTATTAAATGTTATCCATCAAATATACTCATCTCCCAACTAAACTTCACCTGCAAAAAGATTTTTTGTGGAAGCGACATAGGCATGACTTGAATTGCAGACCATAGTGCAAAAAAGGGAGAAGTAATAATCTAAGGAGTCAAAGCTAAGATCTTCCTTAAGGACAAAAGTAGTCAAAACCAATTATGGTTATCCCAATTATGGTGTATAGAATCTCATGTGGAAATGTTGGAGAAGTGACAATCATATGGACTTTTTTTTTTCCTCCTCTTCTCCCACAAACCCAAAAAATTATATGGATACAAATGCAACAAGCAAATAACTGATTGATCATATATAGTGCTTGTAATGGGGTTTATGATTTATTTTAGGTGTCTTGGATCAAGTGAGTCAAGCAAAATTCCAAAATCCAAAAAGCCTACATGGGATTGATAGAAGAAAAATTGGTGGCCTACTCCATGAAAAGCCAATACGCTTTCAACCTATTTTTGGAGCATATTGTGAACTGCTTCCTTTTTCATATAATTAATTGATGGGTACTTTTGATTTTAGTTAACAGAAATTTTGTAGATTATTTGTGTTTTTAGGTACAAATTGGATTATTTGATGCACATTAGATTGAGGATACGCGGCATGTCTCTTTGCTTCAAATTTTGTTCCTCACCATTCCTTCACATGGATCAACATGTGCTTGGTGTGGTACTAACAACACAAATTTTCTGTGATAACATGTTAAAAACAGACAATTAATGAAAGAGATCCATGTGCTATCTAGTCCCTCCAATCCTTAATCGTGTGAGAAATACTAGTAACATATATATAGAAGTACTTAAAATTTGTTGCGTAAAATAATATTTCATAACAAAATAATATTTTATTTTTTTGCAATAATTAACATGTTATGATTTAAAAAATTGTATAATATATTTTATTTTTTAAAATGTTCAACGTATTTAATTTCTTTTTCACATAAATAATGTATTTAATTTTGTGATTTAAAAGGTACATATATGTGAAACATATTATTTAATGTGTATACATATGGATATATCATATATGTGAAACATATTAATGGGTGTATATCGTACAGTTATTAAATTAGGAATGGCAAAAAAATCCCTAACTTGTGGGGCGCCGACCCGATCCGAGCGGGATGGTTTTTTTTAATGTTTGACCGGATTTCGGATCTAGTCTCAGAGTAATTCGAAATTAAAATTATCAGAGACGAAGCATGATAGGTATTTAATATGCCCGCCTCGTACTCCTCCCCGAACCTGACCCGATATATATATATTGATATTTTATATTATATATTTATAGTTAAATTATATTTATACATTATATATTTTTTAGTTGGCACAGAATGTGATCATCATGCATTATATACATTATAATTATATTTATACATATGTCGAAAAGATAGTGTTTCATTATTTTTTTGGCTAAATTGTTTAAAAAAACATGAACTTTGGTCCAATTAATAAATACGTCACGAACTTTTAATTTTGTTTCAGAAAAAAATAAACTTTGGGTATGTTAACAATTGTGTCATCCGTTATCTTTAGGTTAGTTTTTCCATCCAACAATACCGAACAATAAGTCGTTCGAATGAACAGAACGACATGTCTTTCACTGTGACTAAATGGGCGACCTGTAGTTTATTAGTACAAGAACGTCTGGTCGTCTGGTTAAGAAAAACAACGACACTTCGTTTCAGATGAAAAGTAAACGACATGTCGTTTAAGTGTTGTTTTGTTCACTGCAGCTTAACACCATAAACGGCAGGTTGTTTTTTGTAATGCACAGAACAACTTGTTGTTCAGTATTATAGAAATTAAAAAAGTAAAACTTTGCCATAAATGCAAAAAATGAATAAAGTTCGTGTTATTTTATGTTATTAAATCCATCCATTTGTTAGCGAGACAATCCATGTGATATCTGATGTGCACATAAATGAGATTGATTTCTAACAATTGCGTCTAAATTATTTTCTATTTTTAGAAAAATTAAAATTGCATCAACACTTATATACACGTCAGATGTCACATAGACTGTCACACTAACAAATAGATGGAAAAATTAACTGAAGATAACGGATGACACAATTATTACAATACTTAAAGTTCATGTTTTTCTAAGACGAAATTGAAAGTTCGTGACATATTTGTTCATTGGACAAAGTTCGTGTTTTTTTAATTAATTTAACCTTTTTTTTTTCTTAATTTTCTTATAATGCTTATAAATGATACGAATCATTAGCTTTAATTTTTTTGATCATGGATCATTAGCTTGAATTGGAATAGTTAATTATTTGATTCATTTCCAAAATGAAAAAAAAAATGTAGCTCGTATATTAGGCAACATATATGAACTATTAGGGTAAATTATAATAAACTATGAATCATACCAAAAAAATTAATAATAATTTGACAGGGCGAGGCGGGAATGGGTATGTTAATTTTTCAATGGTGTGGGAATGAGAGATGATTTTCATACCCAACGAATTATAAGACAAGGACGGGGATACCATAATACGTCCCTAATAAGGCTCGTTGACATTCCTATATTAAATGCATGCCTATATTCATCTTGCTGCTCCAATGTCAGATCAATGAGTTGATATTTGAGTGATACCACTAGTTTATAGGGCCAATCTTATTGGGTTAATAAATTAGTCGGATGGTGTTTCTTTTCAAAAAGTACATCCCTATATTGGTGGTTATATAAAAACAACCCCGTTAAAAAAGCCCCTTCTATATGTTAGCCATTATATGCTAAATTATATATAAATTATAAATATAACTAGATTTATAGTTGCTTACATACATATACATGTATATGTGAAAACAAATAACTATCGACTACCACTCGTGTGCATAAAGAGTGAGAGATGAAAGCATCACTTAGACTAGGTGTAAATATTTTTAACTATATTTAATTTTCAGCATACATTTTTTTAGATCTAATAGGAGATTAGATTAAAAAAACTTACGCTAACCATTAAATTTAAAAAGATTAGATGGCAAGTCTTAGATGTAAGTTAAAAGAAATTATGGTAGGTGTAAGTTAATCCACATATACATACATATACATATATTGACAGCATGCTCCTGTCATTGTGTGACACTGTATACAATTAAACCGGCTCTTCTGCAATGAAAAGCATCATGGGAAAGAAAATGAAGGACACATCTTACGGCCCATACAGGATTTGCTTGCCTACAAATGAAAGTCTGAAATCATGAGCCCTTACTCGAAGCCTACCAAACTCCTACAGATTGGGCCCATTTTATAAATTGAAATTCTTATTTCAAGGAATATTTATATATTTAATCGCT
>CAODLS010369638.1:0-14173 GCA_948243855.1 Flueggea neowawraea
ATAAAATTCAGAGGCATTAAACTCATTGGATAATCAACCAAGTCAGTCAAATATGCATTAGAGGCAACATGAGCATCATCAATATGTCCTAAAACAAGATTAAAATTTGTTACATAGATATATGCTCACCACAAAGTCAAAACTTAACTGCATCCTCAGTACGAACAGTAGAGTCAACCTTCACATTAAATTCAAAAGTTGAATAAAATTCTGAGACAACATGTCACGATGAGACTTACAGGTGAACTTGTAGAAATTGTTGTTCAGGTTATTTCTGCGGACACGCCTGCTTTGTTTGTGGCGAGATTTGTTTTGCTTTAAGGCGGGTGCATCCGGATCAGTATCCGAGTGTGGCTGTGGTACCTCGGGTGGAGTACGAGAGCGACACGATGCTTCAACCCTTGATGCTTCTTATGGCTCGACAATGGGTGGAGGTGACTGGTTGTCATGGGCGAATGAGCTATCAACGTGGACCATATCTAGACCAGTCTCGATTTTGGAGGAGGACGAAGAAGGTGACACCATTGGAGTAGGAAGACAATTTTGGACCCTTGAAGAGCGATGACTAGGAGCAATGCGAGCTGTGCTTGATGGAGACCAAAGGCGGCGAGATGAGTCAGCAGTGTGGCCAGATGGAGTGGCGGCGGAAGGTGCTACCGGATATGGTTATGGCGGTGGTCCTCCGCCCATATGGGCTTTCTCTTTAGTGATGGGCATGGTTGAGGATTTGTGTTGGTTTGTGTTGTCATGGAACATGGGAACAAGAAAATGAAAATTGTGGATGTTTGATGACTGCAGTGGTCCCAAATTTGTGAGTAGGGCTGTGAAAATTTGGAGCAAATGACCCATACACCATTGTTTCCATTTCTGTTCCTGCTTCCTTACAAATACGACACTGTTGGGAGGGGCACGTTTGTCTTTAGGAAAAAATGGCGTCGTTCAGATAAGTGGGTGGCCTTCTTGATGCGCTACATTTTGCTCGGAGCGACAAAGTTTCATCTGAGGTTTTTTTTCTATATTTTAATTTTTTTATATCGAAACGCTGCCATTTTCAGAAGGTGTCTGCATTGTTATTGCCGCACCTTAGACGTGTGTCTCCCAATTTGGAACGCACGTTTCTACCCTTAGGGATGTGCTGCAAAAACTCAACTTTTCATGACAATCGTGTTTCCTGCACCTTCCCTATGCTTAATTCTTCACTCAAATTCGGATCCTTATCACCCGTACTTCAAAATAGACCATTCTCCAAGACAAATGCCATTAAATCCTCAAAAAATTCAATCGAAAACATGAAGGTACACACAAAAATTTCAACTAGAACAAACAATTAATAAATTTATTCGAACAATCAAAAACAAAGAAAAATCATAAAAACCTTGGGTTGCCTCCTAAGAAGCGCTTCTTTTACATCGTCTTAGATGGACTTAGCTACGTTCAATTGTAATGGGGTTCACAAACATAATCGACCTCTACTAAACGTGACACAAACCCTTCATAAAATGGTTTCAAGCGTTGCCAATTAACCTTGAAAATCTTACCAGTTTCGATGATTTGAATATCAACGGCACCATGAGAATAAACATGAACAACTACAAAAGGGACTAACCCATTTCGAATGAAGCTTTCCTGTAAAAAGTTTCAAAGTGGAATAAAAGAGAAGTACCTTTTGACCCACGTTGAGTCATTTATGTACGAGTTGGCCATCATGGAAAGCTTTGACTTGGCCTTGTAAATTGATTCATTCTCATATGCGTGATTCCAAATTTCTTCAAGCACTTGGAGTTGTAATTTCTGCTGCTGCCCAACTTCGTCATAATTCATGTTACACTCTTTCACGGCCCAATACGCCCTGTGTTCAATCTCAACAGGAAGGTGACATGATTTACCATACACAATAAGGTGACATACCTAAAGGAGTTTTATATGTTGTTTTGTGAGCCCAAAGTGCATCATTGAGGCGCATACTCCAGTCCTTATGGTTTGGGTTAACCATCTTCTCAAGAATACCTTTGATGATTCGATTAGACACTTCAGCTTGCCTATTGGTTTGTGGGTGGTAAGCGGTGGACACTCGATGGGTAACACCATATTTCTTGAATAATCCTTCCACCACTTGGTTACAAAAATGTGTTCCACGATCACTAATGATAGCTTTTGGCGTACCAAATCTGGCAAAGATGTTAGCTCTAAAGAAATCTACAACAACATGAGCATCATTAGTTCAGGTAGCTTTTGCTTCTACCCATTTTGAGACATAATCAACAACAAGTATAATGTATTGATTGCCAAAATAAGATGGAAACAGACCCATAAAATCAATACCCCAAATATCAAATATTTCACAAACAAGAATAGGTGTTTGAGGCATTTCATGTCGTTGGTTTATGTTTCCAACTTCTGGAAACGATTACAAGCTTTACAAAATGCATATGAATCCTTAAAAATTTTGGGGCAATACAAACCTGATTCAAGCACTTTCCTTGCTGTTCGATTGAGTCAAAAATGACCACCACAAGTTGAAGAATGACATAATTGCAATATTGAAGGAATTTCAGATTCGGGTACACACCTGCGAATGATTTGATCCGATTGCATCTTCCAAAGGTATGGATCATCCCAAATATAATATTTGGCATGACTTTTCAGCTTATCCCTTTGAGATCTGCTATAGCCGTCTGGAAAACCATTGTTAGTTAAATAATTAACAAAATCAACATACCAGGGGTTTCGGCATTGCCATGCTGAAGTGCTCATCGCGTACAACTGTTCATCAGGAAATTCAGCAGAAATGACAATTTTTGACTCTGGAATGTTAGGGAGCCTACTGAGTTGTCTCTAACTTCAATATCAAATTCCTGTAACAACAAAACCCATCGAATTAGCCGTGGTTTAGCATCCTTTTTGTTCTTTAAATGTCTAAGAGTAGCATGATCAGAATAAACCACAACTTTTGTGCCCAATAAATATGATCTAAATTTTTCCAAGGCAAACACAACAATAAGAATCTCCTTTTCTGTGGTTGAATAATTCGGCTAAGCTAGATCCAAAGTCTTGGACGCATAGTATATCACGTGTAGATCTCGTCCAATTTTCTGACCAAGAATCGCTCTTACGGCATGGTTCGATGCATGACACATCAAGTCAAAAGGAAGATTCCAATCTGGAGCTTGCAAGGTTGGAGTGGATATGAGCTTTTCTTTCAAAACATAAAAAGCCACTTTGCAAGCATCATTGAACTCGAATATTGCATCTTTCTTCAACAGCTCACTCAATGGATGTGCATTCTTCGAGAAGTCTTTAATGAACCTGCTGTAGAAACCTGCATGACCAAGAAAAGAACGAACTTCTCTCATAGTTGCGGGTAAGGCAATGATTTGATAATATCAACCTTAGCTCTATCAACCTCTATGCCCCTTGCCAAAACTACATGACCCAAAATAATTCCCTGATCAACCATGAAATGACATTTTTCATAATTAAGCACCAAATTCGTTTCAATACAACGCTTCCGAACTTTATTCAAATTTTCTAGACAAGATGTTAAAGAATTTCCATACACAGTAAAATCATCCATAAAAACCTCAATGAAATTCTCCACATAGTCAAAAAATATACTCACCATGCATCTCTGAAATGTAGCTGGTGCATTGCAAAGACCAAAGGGCATGCGTCTATAAGCACAGGTGCCAAAGGGACATGTGAATGTCATTTTCTCTTAGTCTTTTGGGACAGGAATTTGATGGAAACCTGAATAACCATCCAAACAACAGTAGTGAGTCTTACCAGCTAGGCGTTCTAACATTTGATCAATAAAAGGAAGTGGAAAATGATCTTTTCCTGTAGCAGTGTTCAACTTCCTGTAATCTATACAAGCACGCCAACCATTGGGAATTCGAGTTGAAACCAACTCACCTTGTTCATTTTCAACAACAGTAATGTCAGTTTTCTTAGGAACTACCTGTGTTGGACTTACCTACATGCTGTTAGAAATTGCATAGATTACACCTGCATCAAGGAGCTTTAAAATTTCCTTTTTCATAACCTCCATCATGGGCAGATTCAGACGCCTTTGTGGTTGCCTGCATGGTTTACAGTCATCTTCCAATAATATTCTATGCATGCAAATAGAAGGACTGAAACCTTTTATATCAGTAATGGTCCAACCGATTGCTTCCTTGTTGTCTTTGAGAATTCGAACTAACCTGTCTTCCTCCTACAGTGTGAATTTATTAGAAATAATAAAAGGAAGTGTGTTCGACACACCTAGAAAAACGTATTTCAAATGCTCAGACAGTGCTTTCAACTCAAGTTCGAGCGGCTTGACAATGGAGGGAACGAGGTTGTTTTCTAAAGCAGCAACTGACAAAAATATCGTCTCTACAGAATGTGTAGGAATATAGCTTGCAAATCGGCTATGACATGGTTCAAGGCCGACGACAACACCTAGGATTCAATCAATTCGGTCAAGTCTTTTTTCTGTAATGCTTCCAGTTAACACAACATGCAAAGAATCATTAGAATGCAATTCCAAAAAATTTTATGTTAATGGGTTAGAAGAATCAATAGCAAAAACAGAAGTCAAATCATTTGGATGTTTCATTGCATCGTTAATGCTGAACTTGATCCTGGTACCATCGAATTCCATAGACAGAGTCTCTTCGTTCATATCTATTTTTGTTCTTGCTGTCTTGAGGAAGGGGCTTCCTAAAAGCAACAATCTCGAACTAGAGGTGCCATCATCTTCCATGTCTAGGACACAAAAATCTACAGGAAAAAAGCTAGATCGTTCACCTGCACCAAAACATCTTCCAGAACACCCTCAGGAAAAACACTAGAACGGTCAGCCAAAGTCAATACAACACTATTTTGCTTCAAATGACCAATATTTAATGTGGAATAAACATATAAAGGCATTAAACTAATTGAAGCACCAAGATCACACATAGCCCTTTCGATTCGTACATTACCTATCTTACAGGGTATAATGAACATACCTTTATCTTTTTCCTTGACAGACATCTTTTTCTAAAGCACCGCTGAAACCGTCTCACCCATGTGTATTCTTTTGTTCCCCTTCAGCTTGTTCATGCCCGTTTACAATTCTTTCAGAAACTTGCAGTATCTAGGCATTTGCTTAATTGCAGTAAGCAGAGGAATGTTAATCTCAATCTTCTTTGATGTTTCCAAAACTTATTGATCATCTAAAGCCTTCTTCTTCTTCATTAATCTGTGTGAAAAAGGTGGCCTTTCAGGATTCCCTACTATTGGAACATTTTTGGAATTTTTGGAATTTTTTTGTTCTGTCGCAGTGGATTCAGCATGGTCATGTTGAAGTGATGTCACATCTGAACTGGGAATTTCTTTTCCACTTCGAAGAGTAATTGCACTAGCAGTCTGCCTTGGGTTAACATCAGGTTGGGAAGGCAATTTTCCTCTATTTTCAAGCTTGTTAACAGAAGTGGTTAACTTGCTAATTTGATCCTTCAACTCTAAAATACTCGACTCTATGGAAACCGCCAACGACCTCACAATTTCTTCTAATGATTGAATCCTATCATTCCGAGGGGGAGCTGAATTCTGATTCCTTTGGGCCAAATTGTTGAAGTTGTTCCATTTTTTCCATACATCAGATTTGGATGATCCCTCCATCCCAGATTATATGTATTGGAATAATGGTCATATTTCTTTCAAGAATTTTGAACATATCCTCCCAAAGCATTAACATCAACAACTTCATCCTCTTACAAAGATGGGCATGCATCAGTTGGGTGTTGTTGCACTCCACATATTCCACATACTTGTGCCTTAAACTTCTGATCCAATTTCTCTTGTCCAATAGCTAGTTTATTCACCACAACTATAGTTTGCTACAACATAGAAGACATATCATCAAACTTTGAATCATAAGTACAAGGTTTAAAGTTTACCTCATTGACACGCCTAGTAGAGGATTCGTCTTTGGAACTGTATTGCTGCGAATTTGCAGCCATAACTGAAATTAATTCCTGAATCTCCCTATGTGTCTTACTGATTATTGCCCCACCATTTGCTGCATCTAGCATCCTGCATTCCAAAGGAAGAAGACCATCATAAAAATATTGAATGAAAAGTTGGTCAAAATATCGTGTTGTGGGTGACTTCCACAAAGCCTCTTGATCTTTTCCAGTACTCATATAAAATCTCAATATCTTTCTGTCTGATACTGCATATCTCTCTTATGAGATTGGCAGGCCTAGAGGCTGGAAAGAACCTTTCCAAGAACAACTGAACCATTTCTGCCCATGTATCAATTGAACCCGACGACAAGTAAAATAGCTACTCTTTAGCTCAATCGGCTAATGGAAAGGGAAAAGCTCTCAACTTGATTTGCTCTTCTGGAAAGCCTTGAGGTTTGAAGCTAGAGCACACAACATGTAATTCTTTCAAATGCTTGTTCGGATCCTCATCTCTATCCCATGAAACCTCGGTCAGAGTTGTATCAAGCCAGATTTTAACTCAAATGGAACAACCAAAGGTTGGTATTGGATACACAGACACCGTTGAGCAACAAGTGGTGCAGCTAATTCCTTCAGAGTTCTTTTAGGTTGAACTACGACATGAACTCTTGGAGGAACTTGAACGTTTTCATCCATCTCAATTCCTGTGCCGAAATCAATATTAACAATGTTTTCAGTTGCTTCATGCACCAAAGTCTTAGAACTAGTAGCTTGTGTTCTACGTGACCTAGCTTTTCTTCTCAAATGTTTAGCAGTCCTCTCTATCTCCGGATCGTACAGAAGACTATCTGCAGACACAGAAGAATGCATACAACAAAGAGAATATATCAATAGTAAAGCAAATAAACAAAATCTGAAATACCAGTCCCTGGCAACGACGCCAAATTTGATAGGTTGTCAAACCCACCAAAATAATATTTACCTGCTTCGAAACACTCAGAACGAAGTATAGTAGTAAGCAGGGTCGAACCACAGAGACTGGTACAAAAATGTTTGAATGTCGTGACAGAAAAATAAAATAAATAAAATCGATGAAAATGTAAGCAATGCCGAAAATCAAAATGAAATCGAAGTGAAAATTATCAACTAAGGAATAATTCGCGACAATAAAAATGAGAAGATATTCAATAATGAGAAAGCCTAGCCAAGTTATTTCATCCGCTCAATCCATTTAGTTGATCATAGACACAAAAGATAATTTTAAGCCTAACAAACAAATATAGTTATAGCTAACGGTGACGCATTCGATTAACCAATATCTTCTTAATTTTTAGATAGCCCTGGGACGTCATACAAACTACTTCTCTAACCACTAGACAACCCTAGGGATGCCCTGATAGGATTTAATCTATTGCAGCAGTATGAATTAAAGAGACCTCTATCGCAGTCAGTGAAACCAGAAACGTCGTGATTCGTTTAAACTAGATTATTCAACCTCACAACAATGAACAATGCCTAAACCACTTAAATCTACGTTGTTTGTTACCTATATTAGGATTAATGTGACGCACTACTAATCTTAAATAACGGTATACCACTCATTCAATCACACAACCAGCTGAATCATGTAATTAATACGAGTAATAGTAAAGGAACTAAGGTACAGAGATTGAATAAATATTCGATAAGCTTTATAACAAATAAAACAACGGTCTCACGACAATAATGGATTGAATTTCAGAAATATCTCGACCAGAAGATTGTTTAGTTACATATAATGCAATAAGAAAGCCAAAAATCAAGAGTCTTCCTTACTACCCAGGTCGTGTTCTTTTGAATAGAATATGAGAGAGAGATAGTCTAATCCAAAATGAAAGAGTATTTATATGTCTACTAATTAGGAAACCCTAATTACACTCCAAAATAATTAAAAATAATAATAATTAGGTTAATTGTTTTGCTCCAGCAGTAAAAATAGATTAGTGGCCTTCATACACGTCCATGAGGCTAAAGAAACCGAGGCCCAAAAGTGAAAACACGCGGTCCAATGCATACGTAGTCAACCCAGTCAACGCATCGCTTTAGCATGGCCATGCTGAAGTGCCCTCCAAGCTGGAATGTGCCTAAAATCACTCCAAATCCACGTATTTCACCAACGTTCAACCTAAAACACCCAAGAAGCATAAACACATAAAAAGTCACGAATAATAAAAGTTTACGATGCAATACAAACATAAAATACAATATTAAATATGCCTAAAATGCAACCTGTCACCATCGAAAGATGGTGGTGGCATAGAAAAAGATTTATCCAACTCCATTGACTGAAACTGTAGTTGTTTTTGTGGTTATGGTTGTGGTTTTTTTTGTAGTTGTTGTGTGTTGTATTTTGTAGTTGTAGTTGTGGGTTGTGTTTATTGTTGTAGCTATGGAGATTGCTTAAATCATAGGTCCCTCAAGAACAAACTTTGCTCTGATACCAATTCATGGTTTTTGAGGGAGAACATGATTTGAGGGAGAACAAAAGAACGCAATAAAAAAATGATGGAATTGTGTATGTTTATTTGATGTGTTGTTCTATTTATATAGCAAAGTTAACAACTAAAAATCATAAAAATCTTTTAAAATCTACCTAAAATCAAGTTATAAACAACTTTGATTTTATCCGTAAATACTAGGCATACTTTAATTTTATTCCTAAAGTCTTGTCATTATTTATTCATCCATCAAAGACATGTGTAACATGTTCCCTCACTAGAGGCTACCATTCCCGAGTCCTAAACACATCCCCAAACTCGTATAACACTGCCTTTATTTTGGAACTTTCTGACCAGTATCCACTACTATTAGAACACCATTTGATATAGTTCTAGTAACATGCCTTCACCGTTTATTAGCAGCTAACTGAACGATTTTTACAAAACCAAATTCGTTGACAAGCTTTGGTGACCCCTTTGCTCAACTCGTTTCCTTCCTAATTCAAATGACATCACCACTATTTTGTAGTTTTCTCTTGTTTTCCCTAGAGTTGACAACCATTTTAATCCTAATATCACATCTGCACTTTCTATAGCCAAAGGTAAGAAGTCTTCTATAAATCCTATCCCGTTGGACCTTCCCTTCATTCCCTATAGGAATAGCATACCAGAAAATATTAGCAAGTGGAAATTGCAATTTCTCAATTACTACCTTAGACAAGAATTGTGAGTACCACCAAAAACTATCAATAATAAAGTTTCAACTTCCCTAGTAGAACCTCTTACCTTTAGTGTCTTTGAAGACCTCATCTGTACTACAAAGCTTAACGCAAGTTCCACCCCATCTAGCATGAGAATATCCTATCCATTGGCCAACGAATCCTCCTCCCTTCATCATCAGAACCATCACTAATCAATAACACATTAATTTACGGTGCTTGAGACGACGGTCCATATGCCACATTTCATTGCATGGTTAGCACAACCCCTTCTCCCTATAAGCTCTAGCTTTTGCTTCTCTAAGCTTTTCAACTCTTGAACTTGATCCTGAGGAAGCAATCAATGAAAATGAGGATAATGTTATATATATGTTTGTTTTTATGGTTTGTTTTAGTAGGGTTAGCCATAGTGGTTTGGTTAGGTGTTTTGACATTTTGGGTTGAGGTTTGGGGTTTATGGGAATGGTTAGGTTTGAGGAACTAATTTTGAAAAGAGTCTAGGGTAGGAAGGGATGAAGTAGCACTCGACTCTGAAGATCTAAGCATCCAGATCTTTGTCGTGATTTAGAGATCCAATTTTTGAGATTGTTGATCTCGTTCTACGATCTTCTCTGTAAGAGTAGTCTTCACCTACATGTTCTAGCTCTATAGTGGTCTCTTACCCAACGGTGCTAGTGTCACCTTCCAACTAGCCACGATAACTTGGTCTTTAAGAATGATGCTCAGTGATTCATCCAACTATTTAAAGACTTCTTTGAACTCACTCTTCATTTTCTTTATGTCATTCTTCAAAGTTGGTAGTTGTTTTAGCTCTTCCACCACTTGTCTTATACGATTCTTCATCCTGGTTGTAACAATCATTACCCTAGTACCTTTGTCTAGTAGACTTGGCTGTATGATACATATTTAGTGTTTACGAGTTTCGCTAGTTTAATCTACAAACATCTTGCTGTGAATCGTTTGTACATGTAAATTTGTTATATGCTATGGATCATACCAATATGTGTTATAGGAGTACGAATGTTACATTGATAGGTACCAGAGTAGTTATAAGGTCATAAAAATTCAAACATACATGCATTACATTTGAATTGCATAAGCTATGTGATATTTGATATAATATTTTCATTTGTAGAATCATGGTATGAAGAAGTTGCATGAGAGAGAGATCGGCTTATCGACACCCTACAAAGGCATCACATGCACCACATTTTGATAGAGATATAGATGGACATGAGTCACATCTAAATAGTGACAGGATGAGCATGCCCATTCAATTCCAAGAGAATGTCGTTCGAAAATTTGTGGAAAATTGGAGTTACTCCATTTCATAGCACTACTGGTCCTGTTGTGGAAGAAGCTTGGTTAGAAAGCACGTAATGGGTGTGTAGTGTGATACAGTGTAAATTAGATGATAAGTTTGATTATGCAATATTTTTTCTTCAAGGTGATGCACATAATTAGTGGAAGATAATTCCACGTGCATTGGTTTAGCCACCGATGTCATGTTGGGATGATTTTCTTCGGGAATTTCATTAGAAGTGCACGTCATCTTATTTGAAAATTAGAAGCATTAGGAATTTGTTGAGTTGAAGCATAAGAACATGACAGTCACCAAGTACGGATCGAAAATCAAACAGTTGTCTCCATATGCAACGCATTAGGTTGCCACCAAGCAAGAGAAGTGTCATAAATTGGAGAAAAGGGTTATCTTATATTTTCATAGCAAGCTTACTTCTTATGATCTGGAGACATTTTCTAAATTGGCAGTGGCGAAAATTAGGGCGGATAAATCGGCGAACGAGAAGAAAGAGTTGTTGGAATTCGTAACTAAGTTTATGACATTCATAAGCATACATGGTAGCTGAAATAATAAAATTTTACATCTAGAATTCCACCAAGGATCCATGCATATCGACATATACGATTAAGGTTACCATATTTTACCTTAAAATCGAATGCTAGAGTATATGATTGAATGGAGTGTTGGTGTAGCTTTTAGTATAAAACTCGAAACTCTCTCTCACGTTTCCTTTGCGCAAACGTGTCTAAAGGTATCCACACGAACGAACTCACTTGGAATGGTAATGTGTACTAGCACGAAGAATCTTTATTCTTTCTTACACAAATACTATTTTTCTCTCTTTTTGGTGCACACAATAATTCGGCTTCTTGCCTTGAGCAAGAGAATAAATTCAGCCCTATCTCTATTTTAATAGAAGAAAAGAAACCCTAATATGTACATAAGGGCAGCCGAAATTCTCCTTGTCCCACAAGGATGAGACCTCCTATTTTTATTACGAGTGAGCAAACCGAAACCACAAAGAAACCCTAGCCGAATTGTATTACTTGTCCCACAAGAAAATAATTTATAATTAAGACTTAAACGCTGTTGAATTCTTAATTAAAATAGGGTTAGAAATCCTTGTCATAAAAGGAGTAGAAATCCTTTCTAGATTAGGTGTCCCTCATCAAACAGATTAAGTAAGACTTAGTCAACCTTTGACTTAGTCAAACTTTCAACTTTCCTTGTCATTACTGAATTTTTCAAGGAATTTACATAATTTTTTGGGCTTTAATTAATTGATACATTATCACTAATTAATTTCTCCCTTATTAATTTAAATGGGCCCAAATTATGTCACACATAATTTATACCCAAAATAATTACAAGAGGCAATATCAAAAGCTCATTACATTATTTATGATCTAAATCATAAAATCCAAAATTATTAATAACTAATCAAATTAATCATCTTAATAATTTAATCACCATGAGAGAGAATATTTGTGAACCAATCGAAATCGTTCTTGTGTGTGACCCAATATGCCCAATCGAAATTGGCAATGGGCCTCGTCCTAAAACTTGGGCCCAAAGTCCATAAGCAGTATCTAGTAATACATTATGGAAATACAAAATCGAGTTGTACTCGATGATTCAAGTTAACCTTTCACAGTTTGATATGTAGTCATTTTGTCACATGATATCTCATCTAAGCATAAGGCATGGTTACATGTCAATCTTATATTGGTTAGCATGTTTCTTGATCTCAAGTAGATTGATATAAAAAATGACATTGATAAACCCCTTTATCAATTCATTCAAGTATGCATACATTCCATCAATCTCACTCATCAAGTGGCCAAAAGATATCACTCTTCATAAAAGGAACAAATCCATCACTCTCACTATCACTCCTCTACATGATTCATGACATATCCAATCATAGCCTTTATCGTTACCATGTTATGGATAACGTTTGACTAATTCAAAACATGTGATTCCTCATGTAGGAGTCGATAATGAGTTTCAGTCAGAGGACTCAAACATCACCACTGCATGAAAGCTACTTTGTGACAACAATCCATAAAGTGCTTTCATAGTGGGCCAGTCCAATACATGTTCCCCAACATGCATCTATGTTCTAAGTTGATATCCCATATCCATAATCAGTAAAACGTGATTATCTTACTTAGCAACATATTAATCTTAATTCATCATCATTCCCACAATAATGATCGATGATGGACATTTAGAATAGTATCCTTTTTGTCCTTATAGTTTACTATCGAGTCGCGCACTTGATGGCATAAGGAAGAATAGACCATTCATGGAGTTTTTATCTTCATAAAACATATTATATTTCATAGAAATGAAATGCCTCTTTATTAAATAATTGAATGACAATGTACATCAATGATTGGACTAGGGCACAATTCTAACACTTAGCTACTTAAATAACCCAAACATGAAATTTTGGGTCTAAGTGGTGTAACATCTCACCTAAGCAAGTAGCTGAACTTAGTAGGTCAAGCTAGTTGTTGCACAGCTGTCGTGCAAAGTCTCACATTAGAGATGTAAGAATATGGAAAGGTTTATAAATATTAGGATCTGATTACTTAAGTAACCTAATCTTGAATTTTTGGGTTTAATAGTGCAAGCCTATTAGTTGTCAGATATTACTTAAGGACAATTGTGTGCTTGCGCCAAGTTGTGACAATTATAATATGAAACCCATTCGCGTGCAAACTTAAATGATCGTGGGGCAAATCTCAGTTGATAGCTATGGTAAGGCAAACCTCAACAATTAAGAGGAAGCGTTAAGTCTAGGCAAACCCCACATCAACAGGTTGAGTCTAGAAAAATCTCATACGGACATAAAACGAGAGAGATTCTTGGCATCATGATTGGAAGGCTTAGCAACGGGGACGCCACAAAACTAATAAGGTGGGAATTATAATATTCCACCTAAGCAAGCAACTAAAGCTAGTAGGTCAAGCTAGTTGTTGTCCACAGTCCCATACGGATAAGTGAGAGAATATGGAAAGGTTTATGAGTATAAGGAGCTGACTACTTAAGTAACCTAAGCTTGAACTCTTTGGCTTAGTGGTTGGAAAGGCATTAGTCGTTAGATGTTGCTTAAGGATAATTGTATACTTATGTCAGGTTGTGACAAGTAGTTTGAAACTCATTAGTTGTCAAATGTTACTTAAGGAGAACTACATGCTTATGACGGCTTATGACCATTGGTTTTCATTCAACTTTTAATAAGTTAAGATTATTGTTGGCCCGAAATGGAAATCCAATAGGGGGTGAATTGGATTTTTGACTTTTAAAACTTGTTTAAAAATATTTTTTTGCAATTATCAAAGTATTCAAGATAAGCAAAAGAAAAGTAAGAACAATTTATCCATTGACACAAGTAATAATGTAAAGAGAGAAGGGATAGAGAAATCAAATCCGCGATGTATAGTGGTTCGGCCCTCTTAGCCTACGTCCACTCCTCAAGTTTTGCCTTGAGAATTTGAATCCACTATGACTCTTGCTTCAAAGGGTGCAAGATTAAACCTCTACAAACTCTTGCTTCCAATGTGCAAGATTAAACTAATACAAACTCTTACTTTAAAGGTGCAAAATTAAACCTCTACAAATACAACGCTTATTTTCTAGACAAACAAGGAAACTATTCATCTCTCAAATACAACGATTTTATCAATAAGGAAGAACGAAATTAATAATGAGCACTCTCAAGAAATAATA
>CAODLS010369666.1:0-11267 GCA_948243855.1 Flueggea neowawraea
TGTCAAGAGGTTGAAAGAAGTGGTGGTTGGCAAAAAAGAGTTTGATCAGCAAATGGAGAATGTGGGAAGGATTGGCCAGCACCCCAATGTACTCCCTCTTCGTGCTTATTACTACTCCAAGGATGAGAAGCTCCTGGTCTATGACTATGTACCAGCTGGAAGCTTTTCTGCATTATTGCATGGTATGCATATACATTTGATCCATTTTCTTTTCCTTACAGAGGAATTATTCTGTTTGTTTCAGACATATTGCTATTTCAGACCTTTGACATCATATATCATCATTCAGAATGCAGAAAAAACAAATATACATATTGTAATGGACTTCTAAATTGTGTTTAAAATGTGATTCCCTCACCTGTTGTAAAATTTGCATATGCAACCTGGTTGCAGGAAACAGGGAGATTGGACGAAACTCGCTGGACTGGGAATCAAGGGTAAAGATCTCACTTGGAGCTGCTAGAGGCATTGCTCATATCCATTCTGCTGGTGGAGGGAAATTCATTCATGGTAACGTCAAATCCTCCAATGTTCTCCTCACTCAGGACCTGCAAGCCTGCATTTCAGATTTTGGCTTGGCTTCTTTGTTGAGTTACCCTACAGTTCCGTCAAGAAGTGCAGGCTATCGTGCACCTGAGGTCATTGAGACTAGAAAATCTACTCAAAAGTCAGACGTTTACAGTTTTGGCGTTCTTCTTCTCGAGATGCTGACAGGCAAAGCGCCTGGATTATCAGGGCATGACGACGTAGTTGATCTTCCAAGATGGGTGCAATCTGTTGTCCGAGAGGAATGGACTGCTGAGGTGTTTGACGTGGAGCTTATGAAATTTCAAAACATTGAGGAAGTGATGGTACAGATGCTTCAAATAGCAATGGCCTGTGTGGCAACAGTGCCGGATATGAGACCAACAATGGAGGAAGTAGTAAGAATGATCGAAGAACTTAGGACAACACCAGATTCCGAGACTCGCCCATTGCCATAGGAGAATAAGGGATCAAATGTTGAATCACTGTAGTTTGTCGTTCTTGCTGTCCATATATAGAAGCTTGTGATTATTTTCCCATTTGAAGAGCGTTTTAACAGCTGCAAGATTTGGCTTGAATTCGCCAGTGAGGCTACTAACAAGCGATTACAGAGCCTACCTCTTGTAAGTAATACCTCACAGTGAAAGTCGTAAGTGGTACGATTCTTTGGCATCTGTGACAATTTCATCGACTAGGTTTGGCGTTTTTGTTCCTTCCTGTGTGATTGTACCGTAAAAGAATTGCTTCACGTTATGTTCACAATTGATTGAGATGCTTTTCATGTTACAACTGCAAAAAGGTAGTACTAGTTTTGCTTTTCACCGTCCATGACTATAAAGAACAAGAATAACTTTACTATTTGTTTCAGCAAAATTTCAATAGCCATCCACAAGCACTGGTTGGCACCTCGTTAGAGTATACAAAATATATTTCAAATACAAGATCAGCATACAAAAATTTGCATGTAAACTCTTCCTAGCACTGCTCGAAAGCCATATTCTGTATGAGAAAACTAAGTAATGCCCAATTTAGGCGATCTCTGCTTAATGCATCAGGAAAGAAAAAATCAAAAGAATATTAACCTTAGGTTGAAGGGTCTTTGTTGACCAAATCTGCACCACTAACATATTTCGCAACAAATGATATCAACCGGAAAGGAGCACCAATTAGTGGAGCATCTGTAAGAGGCACGTCGTCCTCCTCATTGTTTTCAACAGGCCGACTCTCCAAATCCTGAACTTCATTATCATCCAATGGTATCTGCACGATTTCCCCAGACTCAGCCTCTGAAGGATATGAAACAGCAGCAGGTTGTGATTCCACGGATTCCAACTTCTGGCTCAGTGAAGACGTTTTCTCGCTATTTTCTGGAGCAGGTACGGTGGAAATTTCGGCACTTTCATATATGAACCCCGCTCTTGGTGCAGCACCTAGTCGATCAAGCTTAATGTACAATTCATTCACCTGAGAAACAATTTAGTCGGACAATAAAGTCAGATGCAATGACCTTATCCCTCCCACATGTTTTAGTGTACACACTCACTCACAGAACCGTTAGAAATATTGCAGTAGTTGGGAAAAAAGATAAAACACAATAGGATGTTCTTTCACACATGCAAGTATGCACGCATGCAAATAGGTCTGATAAACATATGATAAACGGAAAAGCAATTGTGAGGACAAGTCCCACTGAAAACATTATATCAAACAGCCTCTTTAAACCATCACAATCACCAAAAAGAATACAGAATGCAAAAGTAGATCAATCTATAACATAATTTTTTAGTTACCTTCTGTACGAGTTCTGCATTTTCAATCACCAATTTGTCAACTAGTGCACAAGCTGCTTCTATCTGGGAGTTCAACTCTTCATGTTCAGACTGCTACATCAAACAGAGATATCACTATTTTATAAATGCATAAATGACACAAACATCCTTCCCTTAAATTAAAGCGAGACCAACTGTAAAGTAGGCACTTCTTTCAGCAGTTTAGGCTACGAGATAAAACATATTAATGGAAAAGAACTGAAAAAAATGTCACAGAAATACACGTTCTTAAGTTCCTCGGAACTTGTGGTTAATGAGATGGTTGCCTCAAGATTCTGAATCTGTAACAGCGAATCAGAAATGCTTTCCATCAGCTGCCTGTTCTCCTTCATGACACTATTCCTTGATTCTTCCAACTCTACCACCTGCCAGGCTTTGTTTAAATTCCATATCAGATCTAAAACTAAAGTTCAATTGCGTGATGCCTGTAGCCTATGAAGTCAACCGATAAAATAAACCGACACCATATACCTGCATTTGCAGTCTTGTCATATCAACATTCATCCTTGCTAATGTTTCTTTATTATTGTAAAAATCAGAAAAATGTACAGAAGGAACTTCATAGTGTAATAGCTGTGGAATCTGCAATAACCCTGCAATACAATCCCGAAGAAAGATCAAATATCAAGTGCATCAACATTATTAGAATCCCATTTCCTTGAAGTATTCCATTATCTCAACTTCCAGGCATTGCACAATACCATCCATTTGTTAAACAAAAAAAGAAAGAGCCAAAAAAACAGTGACAATTTTTATAGTAAAAACAAATTCAAACAAGTTTTTTAGCGAAAGTAGAAAACATGGAATCAAGTAATTACCCGAGCAGCAATCCAAGAATCTTTCTCCATCTCCAATTGCCCAATCTTTTTCCCTAAACTTGCCTGTGGAGCAGGTAGAGAGGTGATTTAACATCAAAAAAGAAATACTTCTCTAAAATATATCCATCTTTAAACATGCACAAGTAACAAAACAAAAGAATTTACATGATGCAAAGGAAATTTTTTTCTTAAAATGCCATCAGCTATAAAAAAATTACTAGCAAAATGCTCCGTGTTAGCAAATAGTAATAGCACAGCTTTCAAAAATGACTGGTGTTATCCAGTACGGGTTGCAAATGCTAAAAATAACAAAATCCGAGTGCCATAGGTGAAGAACAACCATATACTAACTCAAATTCAATGAAAACAAATACCTCTTTCTGAAGCCAGGAAATCCTTTCACTCTGAAGTTGTGCAATTTCTCTCTCCAAAGCAGCCTGCAGAGTATACAGTTATTTGCAAGCAGAAGAATATACAATACTAACCTAAAAGCAAAAGACAGAATAAATTTCATGGCATTCTTTAATATCTATTCTGACATGTTTAGCATATTACCTCTTTCTGCTAGAGTAAATCGTTTTCACTTTTCAATTGTTTGATTTCCTCAACATACATACTCTGCAAAAACACGAGTTCATTCATTCTTCTAAGCAAATACATAAACCTAATATGGGAAACAGTGTTTTGACCAGAAAAACAATTCCTCTATAGAGAAATTCTCATGAAATTTCTGACCCATCTCATAAGTTAGATTCTATTATTCTACCTCTATTCGAGTGGATGAATCATTTACAACTCTCGGACTGTCTCCTCCAAAGCAGCCTATAGAGAGCATCATGAAAAAAAAATAAGAACCCTCCGACAATTTGAAAGAACCACTAGCCAAGCGGAGATTCACAATACAATTTTTCAGTTCACATGACACCGCATTGATCTTACCTGCTTCTCTACACTTAAAGTATGTCCCTTTTGCAGTTGTTTCACCGTCTCTTCTAACCATCTCTGTCAAAGCGGTTAGATAATTGTGTTTTGTCAGATTCCGTAGAAAGAAATATTAATTTAAAATGATGGCAAAAATGCCTGTGCGTGTAAGTCTGTTTTGGACATGCGATTATTATAAGAATACTTGCTATGCCATTTTTCGTAATTAGATGAAATCTTTACTACCTTCTGTTGTACATGAGAATCATTTTCATTCTGTAAAAGTTTGATCCTATCTTCTAAAACAGCCTGTGAAACATTAACGCGCAAGAGAGGGATTAGAAATGCTGTAACAATGAAAGAGCAACAAGAAGCAAGCAAATAAACAAATCCTACAAGAGAAGGGAGGAAGAATCACCTCTCTTTTCAACCACTGTTGCTTCTCAACTTCAATAGGGATGGAATGTGAAAAAGAATTTTACAAAAACAGGTATAGATAGTAGTGAGACATAAAAACAAAAAAAAAGCACGACAAAGGTTCTATACCAACCACCAACTCGACGAAATCTCAGTAAAAATAAATCCTAGCTATTCTTATCAATTATGTTTACTCAGTAATTCATGAATTAAGAACATCTTCCTTGAATCATTCATTGTACTCCCTCAAAGAGTTTCTCGTCGATTAGCTGCATCTACTAATCAACTGATTGCAGAATCTACATGTTTGTCCATTCTCAATAAATCATACACTCCGTTTTGTAAACCATATATACTAAAAAAATAAGCACAAACAAACAAGCATAAATCTTAATTTTTTAAATTTAAAAAATGAAAAAAAAATTCAGTCGCTGCTGGGTCTATACAAAACGGTTCAAATACAACTTACGGTTTCAGCTCCATTGTGGAGACGATGCTGCCTATCCAAATCCGAGTCACTATTTTGAACACTCCCATTCTTAGCCCCCTCCGCAGCCTCCGAAACTTGCGCGTGACCGTTACTCACACCGACAACCGCATCTTCTTCCGTCGTCCTATTATTGTTCTGTTTGTTCTTCTTTTTCTTGTTCCTCTTCTTCTTCTTCTCGTCCTCCATTGCAATCACTTAAATCTGCCAGATCCAGCCATAACAATTAAAATAGCTAATACGAACGCGAAGCACGAAATGCCGAGATTCCAATACGTACGGTTATTCGACGGAAGCTGTTTGTTGGAGCCGAAATGCGTCAGATTGGTGGCTCGTACTCTTTCGATTTTGAAGAAATGTAAGAAAACGGTTGAGATTTCTGATGGAAGGGAGCATCGACATCGGAAGGTTGATATTGATGACACGTGTTTTGGTTCGGTGGAGCTGCATGCAGACTATGAGAATCTTTTTCTTTGTGGTGGTGATGTGTATTGATGTGATTGGATAATCTACGACACGTTGCGTAGTGGATTGGATCAAGTGCGCAACACTACAGAATTTCATACGTTTTGACTTTTGGGGCGTGAGACAATTGGAACCACGTGATCACCGACCCATCTCCGTCGACGTTGCATCGCTTATTGTGATTTGTATCACACGGCGCATGCTTGTCCTGCCGTGCCGGCCTTTCGCGAACGCAACACGCCATGTCTTCCATATGTATGCTTTGTTCTTTCGACGATCTGTCGCTTTGTCCTACTTCTCTTAACAAAATTTGTTCAAACTCAAATAATGTTCTTTACTTCAAAACTCTAATCTTATTTTCTTTTCTTTTCTTTTCTTTTCTTTTGTTTTGATGTGTTGGAAAATACAGTATGCCCATGACGGGTGAACCGAACTCGGTCGGTCAAGATGTGAATCGAGATGGTGGACCGAACCCAATTCGTAAGCCAATTGAGATGGGTCCATTAATAAAGTCTATTTGACCCATGAGCTCATAAGACCCATAAGCCCAATTAAGGACTTATAAATATGAAATGGAAGAATGAAATTTTCATTCTTCCATAAGGGACCAACAAAAGAGAGAGAGAGAGAGAGAGAGAGAGAGGAAGAAGAGATGGATTTCTTCTTCCTCCATGCCACCTCTCTCATTCTTCCACCATGTTTAATCTGGTGGATATTCCGATCTGTGTGACATTTAGACTGCGAAAGAGATGGAAACTTCCGTTGATAATTCAACTGTGGTTTGCTCGTGAGACCAACATAGAAGTTCGATTTTCGAACCACTCTCCGTTGCTGTTTGGATCGTTCTTCAGTTGGAATCGAGGTTAATAAATCTAACATATTTATTATATTGTTTATTAGTTGAACTCACACATGATTCATTCAGTTAGATTTGTAATACATATTATAATTCTCGAAAAATATATTGATCTTTTTTATTTTTTCAATATATAATATATCAATTTATATCTATAATTTACCGTTCAATCTATCAAAATTAAAACACATCGAATCTCCTAGTTTAGATGCGTTTCGGTGGGGTGTTTTTGGCTTTTGGCTGGTATTTATTATTAATATACATATCAAACAAATACTAACAGGTAAAGTAGTTTTGCAAAACGTTGCGAAACATAATTGAGTTGAGGCAGATTAATACCTGTGAAGTCCTCAAAGGTTAAAGACACATATGTCCGTGTGTGTGGTTGGATGGCTCTAAGAGTCAACACACATAACTCTCTTATCTCTTTCACATTCACCTTCTCAATCAATCTCTGTGGCTCCCACCAAAACTCTAATCATCCGTTCTCTAACTTCACCCTTTGCGTCACGCTTTTTTCCCTCCTACTCTCTTCTTTATTCGCCACTTGCCCCCGTTTCTTCACACATTTTTCACCTATTTATTTGTTTTTCTCTTTAATTATGTCGTTCCAAGTGTATTTATTGGGTATGTAAAAGTAATAGGGCCAAAGGAATTTCGTTATGCAAGAATTTTTATCATATGTAGTGGGAATAAAATTACATAATTTTTTTGACTTATTTGACAAAAGTAGCATTTAATATATTTTTTCTTTTTAAAAAATATATCATTCTCTATACTCTTTACTATTCAAAAACTTTATTAGCTATACGTTATTTATTTTTCATTAAATCTTATATTTTCTAAACAAACCTTAAAGAGGACATGTGCATATATATTAAATTTAATTAAAAGAAACAGTTTTATTAATAGTTTTAGTACTAAATTATCATTCATAATATGTCAAAAATAATAAGTATAAATATTAGAAAGCTTGTTTCTATTAAGAGGCAACATGAAGTGTTTTTGAATTCTCATTCAAATATTATTTCTCTAATCGAGTAGAACGATGATCAAATGATCTATTCTGTTTATTTTCTTTTATCAGGCCTCAATTCGCATATAAAGACAATAATTTATCCATGTATGTTGCTCGAATTCAGACTTATAGGTCAATGGTGTGGTGATTAACCACTAAAACTATCGAGTCGCGACATATCTCATTCTGTAGATACGACCTCGTACAAATATTCATTAGATATTAGTTATTTAATTGTGTATATTTTTTTATAGTAGAAAACATATAATTGCATATCGGAATTAAAAAAAGTTAATTTATGATCAACATCAACGAAACTTAGGAAAGAAAAATCGTAGTCAAATTACTCTTTCATTTACCCATAAAACCCCTAAAAAACAAATAAACAAAAACAAGAAAGATCTATTAAAAGATATTTGCTACATCTCTCCCACCATTTCCTCTCCCTCCCTCGCCCTCCAATGGAGAACTACGCTTATAACTCCTACCCAGACTCAGGAGACTCCTCTCCTCGCTCCCGCGAAATCGACTTCGAAAACCCACCTCCATGGGAAGACCAATCACAGCAACAGAACCAACCTTACAAAGTCAAGTTCATGTGCTCTTACGGCGGCAAGATCCACCCCCGCCACCACGACAACCAGCTCGCTTACATCGGCGGCGAGACCAAGATCCTCGCCACCGATCGCAACACTAAATTCTCCCACATGATCTCTAAACTCTCTGCCTTGTGCGGCTACACTGATGTTTCTTTCAAGTACCAGCTTCCCGGCGAGGATCTTGATGCTTTGATCTCCGTCACCAACGACGATGATCTTGAACACATGATGCATGAGTATGATCGTCTCTTCCGTGCCTCCGCTAAGCCCGCCCGTATGAGGCTCTTCTTGTTTCCGGGCATTCCTTCTCCGGCTGCCAGTTTTAGTTCTGATGGCGGTCGGTCTGATCGTGACCGGTTCGTTGAGGCTTTGAATTCCGGGCCGAGTTATGTGATGGAGACGACTAAAACGGGTCAGAATAATGTTGATTTTCTGTTCGGGTTCGAAAAGGGTGTTCCTCCGGGCCCGAAAGTCCCGGAAGTTCATGTCGGGTCGGGTCACGATAATCGGGTTATTGGTTCGGATCAGTTGAACTTGCAGACTCACTTGCAGAGGTTGCAGATTAGAGAGCATGAGCAGCATCAAGCTATGTATAGGAATAGTGATGATAATATAGTTGGTGGTGGTGTCGGCGGTGGCGGTGTTGGGGGCTACGGTGGTAGCGCCGGGGAGTACTATGTTCATAAAGGTCCGGAAAAAATCCCCCAGCCTACCATGCCGGCGAGTATGCCACCGCCGGTTTCGGCACCACCTGGGTACTGGCCGGAGAAACAGGTCGCCTGTGGGTTCCATGCTCCGGTGACTGTGACCACCACTCCGGCGCCACAGGAACAACCGGTGTACATGATCCCAGCAGGACACGGTCCGGTTTATCATCACAACCCAGTTCGACAGGTGACCGGACAAACCGGTCAAGGGTATTACTTGCAGAGAATGGGTGGACCAGTACCACAACCGGGTGGGCACGAGGTTCACCGGGAGCAGCCAGTCTACAATATGGTCTCACCGCATCAACAACCACCACCACCACTGTCCACGGCGACAGCTGCCACAATGGGAATGGGAAGGCCAGGTGGGCCAGGAGGAGTGGCGGTGACGGATACGGGGTACACGCAGATGGCGTACGATAGCGGAGGAGGGAGACAAGTTTTCTACACTGCGCCGGATGGTGTAGTGCAGCCGCCGCCGCCGCCGCAGTATCAGGGCGTTGGTGTGGGAGTGAGTGGTGGTGATATGAGAGGTGTGGTCGGTTGGGCTCTCGGTGGTCAAGAAGGTAAAGTGGTGACGAATAAAGTTTCACAGACGTCAATGTAATTTTTGTTTATGGTAACCAAATGTATGAATAATTTATATTGATGTTATATATTATAGATAAATTTATATATATATATATATATATATGTCTAATGTTTTGATAATATATATATATATATATAATATATATAGTGCTGTTTTTAATTTAAATGTGCTAATTTTTTCCCTCATTTTGTAGAAAGTGTTAATGAGATCAGTTTTAGTTTTGTTTTTTTTTCCTGTTTAATTACTAATTTTTTTGTTTCCAAAAGATCATTATATGTGGGGCATATTTAATTAGATTGAAAAAAATTGCAGGTTGATTGATTATTAGGTTGTATAGTTAAACTTTGTTTTAATTTAGGTCAATTGCAATGATTCACTTTTTTTGGTAATTCTAATGATTCTTGAAGTAGTAAATTTCATTTGTTCTCATTTGGTTCTACACACAATCACCGCTTAGTTGATTGAGTTTCCCAACTTAATCAAAATTTGATTTTGACATGCTAATTTGTGGAAGGAAACATATGATTTGGATGACTGAACTCGACTTTTCTTTTTTTTATTTACTTTTATCAAAAATCGAACTTTTACTCTGAATTCATGTATAATCAGTGGTTAGGTTGAATTTATTTGGAATTGAAGGTTTATGTAGGAATTAAACTCAATTATTAGTGGTTGGTGTAAGTGATTCGACACTCGTACAGGAATGTTGAATGCAGCAGACACATAGCAGCAGAGTTAGCACGTGTTAGTTATGAGGTAGTTACAGCTTATCCATATCAGCAAGAATCGACTAGAACCATTTGTAATTAGCTTAGTTTGTTATCATCTTGTATTCTCTATAAATATCAGAATTGTATCACACTTAATTAATTAATGAAAATCATAAATTTCACACTCATTCTTTAAAAGAGGTATGGGGTTCGATCATTGTTTTTATATGGAGTTACCACGATGATCAGTATTTTACCTCTTAGTGGACCTATTAGGTGCGAGCGGGAATTAATTTGAACTTGATACGGGTTTAAAGATGTCTCTTACAATTAAGGTCTATTCAGAACATCTCCTGAGAAATTAAAAACAAAATTATAGGAATTAAACTCTACTTTGAGAGAGAGAGAGAGAGAGAGAGCATCAGAAGTCTGGTTCAAACAAGACTAAAATGGGGCCTTTCTGTCAATTTATGGTGTCGTTGAATACTAAAAACATTGACAGAAGATGCGTTAAGAGGAAAAACTAGTAAAACGGCAGATTTTGAAGGAGTTTTGTGTCTTCTTTTTCTTTGTTGTTCCGGAGATAAAAAGTGTCGTCGAGATGCATTCTTTTCTTTTGAAGAATATACGCTTTCTCTTCTCTCATTTATGTGATATTTTTTGTTCACTCAGATATTGTAATTCTTGAATCCGATTAGGTAGTATTCAAAAGGAGTTGGATATTATCTTTTTACCTTTATTCCTTTATTTTCCTTTAACAATGAAACTTGATTATAATTTAATTTAATAATTATAACGATAACAAGATATTAAATTGATTCACTCATTATACTTGTGCAACAAAATAATTTTAACACATTGTCACTACCATCAAAATAATGGGATGTTTTCATTTGAATTTGGTTTAGCATTTCACATATAGGAGGGGCCGGGGAAGAAAAAGAGTTAGTCGTTCAAGACTTATCATAGAATACAATAGTCAATGATGGGCCATGGCGTTTGACAATAAAATTAAAACTAAAATAATAGATTATACCTTTAGGAAATTATAAAATGGACAGAATCAACATTTTTTAAATATTTAAACATATCGGTTTAAAAAAAATCTAAACATATCAAATAAATTATATATCAACTAAATATATAATATAAAAAATTAGGATCCAAGTTTCTTTGTTGATAAAAAAAAAGAGTAAAATTACGACAAATTGTTGATTAGCTTAAATTATCATGAATGAATTTTACTAATTAAAAAGTAAAGAGTGGTCGAATATCACATATACTTAAATTAAATGAAAATTGTCAATATTTGAATCCTAATAG